>VXBB01024639.1:0-95999 GCA_013399915.1 Illadopsis cleaveri | reverse complement strand
GACCTCAAACAAAAGTTTTTTTTTTTTTTTTTTTTTTTTTTTTTTTTTTTTTTTTTTAATCTATAAACATGCCCATAAGATCATTTTCCTTCTGCCAAGAAAAAAAAGAAGATTGGTAAAGTCTAAAATAAAACACCAATGAAACAGCACTACTGAAGCTTTGGTAATAAGATTAACCACAAAATGAAGTTAATGCATTTTATTGCCTTATCATAGCCAGATAAGGCAAACAAAAAAGTAGATAAAATATTCCCACCTAAGTCAACAATGCCCTGTTACAACACTAAAGACTCGCAGTGGATCCTGAGTCTCTGTGAGTGTGCTTCCAGACTTGCTCAAAATGTCAAGTGCTGTGATCAAACTTAATCAGAACCAGTATTGATCAAAATCTTGTCTTGCTATTTTTTCTCACTTCTTTTATGGAAATGAATGTTTTTATACACTGCAAATTGCATCAGATTTGGGAAAAAGCAAAATATGGGCTAGTTCAAGCAATAATATGGCAGAAATACATGGATGTAATTCTGGCCCTGGGAATGCTATATTGCAAAGCTGTGATGTCACATGTCCAGCCATGTGCAAATTAATGCTATTTCTTAAGCTTACAGTGGTCTGGACACATAAAACCTTTGTAGTGCTGTGTATTTAAGGGGCAATGTTTCTTTAAAATGGATTTTTGCAGTCTGGAGATATATTGCTATATATATATACACACACATTATGAGCAACTGAAGAACTGGAGCATTACTGTCTAGAAAGCTTTCAGTGTATTGATTCTCAGAAGAATCATACTCATTATTTAGCAGGAAAGGTGAGGCAGAGACCTTTCTCTCAATATCTGTAGATTTAAGTCGGTGTCATGGGGGTTCTAAAGCTGCCCCCTGCAAAAACCCTTTCAAGCATGATTTCACTGCCTTCAGCAGTGCTGCATCAGTGAGTGAACATCATTGCTGGAGTTTAATATAAAACTCAAGCTGTGTTCCATGGAAACTACTCTGTTGAGGTATGCTTTTATTTGTGCTTACATTTAACATTATGAGAACCCTGTCATTCCTCCAAGTTTAACTCTCTTTCATCATAAAAGGAATGAACAGGAAAACTATTGGTATAAGGACAGATTCCTGATAGGGAAGGCAGACTATGTAGCCTTGCTGTCATTCTTTTACAGAATTAACTATCTATGTACTGTCCAGAAAGAATATTTCATTACTATGACCAAGTAGCTTTATTCTGTGCAATGATAAATAATATCTAGTGGGTATTTATGAAATTTAAAAGTAAGCCAGAACGATAATTTCTTAGCCTGTGTAGTCATCAAATTATTTTTCTTTCCTTTCTTGAGCTGAAAACTCAGCCCCAAAGGGTTTTGGTTTTGGTTTTCTTTTAGCAGACACAATGAAACCATGAATCATAAATTCAGATAAGTCTAGGCACATTGGAAAAGAAAAGTGTAATAAAAATTGCACTTATTTCAACTAGTGCATCATAATCTTTTTTTGTCTCAGCTGTCTAGAAGGTGCTTAACACAAAATCTTCCTTTATTTCTCAGTGGACTCTTCAGTTTTCTGGAGATTTCCTTTTTGTATAAGCATTTGAAGACCTCCATGAAGACCTACTAGAAAGGTTTTGTTTGAAATGCTGCTGTGCGCTTGGGAGCAGTTCTATCTTGTTCAGGGTTCCCTGAGCATCTTCCCCGGCAAGCTTCTACAGCTGATCAATTGAAGAGACTGCAGGGGCACTGAGAACCACAGCACTGTGCCTTGTCACAAAAGAGCAGCACAAACCTTTAACAACAGTAGAAAGCAAGAGCTACTTACCTGTTTTGTAGGTGTATTACAGACATTGGCTCAACCCAAATTTCCAGAAAGTTTAAACTTTAGTGAGAGTTTTCTGCAATTTTGACCTAAAACTTTCTACAAATCTTCACTCTTCCTAGGTATTTCTAAGTGATTTATGCAGTTGATAACTATATGATATTTGGCACTTTTCCATGATTTCATCTCACAGCTAAAGAGTAGCATGTTCTTTTCTCCTGCCTCAGACTTGAAAGGTGACCTAAAATACAGGGGCTACCAGCTCACATGAGGTAGAGCTGGGGAACACTTACAGATGACCTCTGTGTTAACTGAGCTGTGGAGTATCTTGTAGATCCTGACTTAGCACTGAACTTCACATTCCTGCTCCCACAGGTGGAATGCCCCAGCAAGGACTCTGCTGTATTCTCTCAAGAAGCTGAGGCAGGCACATCTCATTGGACAAAGGGGAGGTGTCAGTAGGCTCACCTGTGCTGATCCCCAGGTGACAGCTTAGAACAAGGATGGGACTGAGAAGCCAGGAAGAAATTCTCCACCTGCATTCAGCAGGTACTGGGTGCAGCTCAAATGTGCATTGCTCAGTGCAGGCTGAAGGCATTAGTGATGCCAAAAAAATGTTAAACCTGGAGAAATTTTAATTTTCTCTTTTCTGCTTTTGTGGAATTGCCTCCACTTTACATTTTCTGACTTCATTAAGGTCAGAGGAGATCTTTGGATACATATTTTCGTTAATTCCATCCAATTCAAGTGTATGGAAAGTTCTGAAAATGTAAAAGTCTGTTATCTCTCTTCTCTTATGGTGTAGCTCTGTAGCCCAACTTGTCATTGTAAGAAAAGAGTTTTCATTGTACAGGGGTCAAGAGTGTGTAGTGGTGTCTGCTCTTCACATAAAAATTATTTAGCCATTAGAGCTGTGTAGATTGCAAAAAACAATCCCATTTATTTTTAAACAAGACAAACTGCCTCTGTCCTCCTGGCAACAGAAAAAAAAACAATAAAAAAAGAAGCTTAAACAAAAAACTAAGTGAAAAGTTTTAAAAGACGCATCGCCCTGTTTTTTGTGTAAATGTAAGAAAGGATTATTAAAGCGAAAGTGTATACGTGTTTCTATGTGGGCTTTGCTCTGAAGGTTTTATAGCATGACAACTTCTATGAAAAAAACTTTGGACCTTTGCCTCCTCTTGTCTTCTGGGAACGCTTTGGAATGGTTTAATCATCTGGCTTTGGTATCTTACTGCCTTTGGCAGCAGTAGCTTTTCTTATCATTATGTGTAACTGTGTGTCACCTTTTTCAGACAGCCATAGGATTAGGATAAGAAAAATTGGTTCTTTATGCTGCAGATCCAACAAAGCCATGGAGTCCCTGCAGCCCACCAAATGAATGTCTAGCATTTTAAATTGAACTATGTTAGAAGAGACCATTGATTATCAATGCTACTCACTCTTTTGAGGAGCAGTAGGAAAAAAAATCATATTTAAAATTTGTGCAGATTGTATAGAGGAAAATATTTTGATGGTACAAGAGAGCTCTGAATTTCTGATAAACAAACACATATGAGTGTTTCTGTTCAGTGAAAATTCATCCCTCCATGTTTAGGCACCCATATGGCAAATAAACTTCAATGCTTTGAGTGTGAACACAGGGCCCTTGGATCTGGGAAACAGAAACATTCAGAAGAGAGTGAGTAGTAGATGAGAAGGAGAATAATATGTTGTGTCTGCCAATTTCTCAGGACTCTGGCCAACCACAAACATTGTATAGAGTAAAACTTCAGAAAGAAAGCACAGGTAATTTTCTCTTCTCCATCATCACATGTTAGATTAAATTAGATCATTGCCGTCAGATAAATGACAAGTGCCAGAAGATTTCATCAGATGTAAGAGACTTTTCAGTAACAGCTGACTCTTTCTCTGTGATGATATTTATTTTCCCTGATGAATTGCTGTTTATTTGAAGGCTCTGATGATGGTCACAGGGTCAGGAAACTTCATGGAACGTGACAGCTTTTGCACTGCACTGACTTCATAGCGGTGGTCGTGTTGTAGCAGCCTAATAATGCTCTGATCAAAGTGTTTGTACAACAGCTGGTGATGGTGGTGCTGACAAGGCAGATGGATGCACGGTATGCAAAGTGCACAGCTCAGCTGAAGCAGCCCTTCAGCAGCCTGAACAGTCAGGCTCATTACTTTAACATACAGAAAGAAAAACAAATAAGGCATTCATAGGAACAGCTCTAGAGAGTGTGATCAAGATGAATAGGTCTTGAACTTATGAAACCTGAATGCTGATGGATTATCAAAATATAATAATAGTTATTCAGAAGATCAGTGGGAGTTGTGGACTAACAGCAGAGGAACTGACAGATCTCTTTGACAGTGCCATCAACAGCAGAGCTGCCAGGAAGGTGACAGTCAGGTGGAGGATTCTTCTGGCAGTTCATGCCTGTGCACAATACGGAAAGGTGGGATACCTGACAGGACAGCCTCTGTCTCTGGCAATGCATATAAGGAAGATGAGGAAGAGTGAATTTATCTTCACTGAATAATTCCCTTAAGCCTCATGGTCTGGAGTAAAGAAATAGAGGTATCCCAGTGAGAGTACAAAGCAGCATGCAGAGGGTGCTCCACATCATCCCATCTCCTTAGGATCCACACATCTAGGAAATGCATTGCTTAGCACAAACATTTTGCTCCAGGTGCACAATATAACAGCATCAAGTGTCAGGGGGGTTTCAAAGTCAATAAAAACTCTTCCTGTGGTGTCTAATGTTTAAAGTAACTGAATTCAGCTAATGTTTCAATGTATTTTTCCTCTCAGCATTAGCCTACTGGAGGCTTTTTCCACCTTTGAAAACTATAATAAAAGATATATTTCAGAGCTACCTTTTCCATTCAGCAAAATCAGCTAAGCAGGCTTCAAAAAGCAAATGCCAAAGCGCTTTGTGAAAACCCTCGCTGCAAATGGAGAAACACAGGAGAGTTTAAATGAATATCGCCCCATGCAGCCTAGGCTGGTACAAAGAGATTATGCTCTAGAGGCTCCAAGCGAAATGACAGATTGAATTCCATGGTCAAAGGCATCTTTTTCCTGACAGACCTTCTGTTTAAGGGCAGGGGATCACTCTCTTGTTTATTCAGCATGAAAAAAAGGGATCTCCTTGCTCCGAATGGAAATAGTTTGATGGCAGAGATCCCTGTCACCACTTGGGGTGGCAGAATACATACAAATGCATTCTGCAATATGTGTGACCAAAAAAAATTGAACCTTTTAGCTGAAGATTCCAGTAACATCATATCACATGAGGCATTTTGGGGGAATGACGAATTACAGAGAGAGAACATTCTCGGAAAGGCCATGTCCTCAGAGTCTGTGCCTCATTGCAGAGAGTTAAGTGGATGAGTTATATCTCTGACAGTTTATGAACCTTGTTAATATAATGCAGTACCTGGGAGTGTGCCAGCCACGGTGATCAAGGAAGTCTGAATTAGACCTCTGCCACCGACAGACACTGGATGCCATTTAAAAATAAATGTTTCGCCTGAACTGGGCACGTTTCTCTCCGAAGCAGTGATCACCAGCTAGGAGCTCTGAAGACCTGTGTGGCTCTCAGTAACACAGCACACATCTCTTCCCTAGGTTTCAGTAACAGGCTGTTTAATGTGCTGATGGGTAGGAAGAGCATAAGTGGCAGCCGTACTTTGACATGTTAGTCTTTATGAAAAATGTGAGGTTTGTGTTTTCTTTAACCCACATGTGGTGCAGGCTGCAGCTCTGTCACCTGTTTCAGGTATGGGTCATTCAGGGCAGCCCATCTGGTGGCAGATTAGGTTGTCTTGGCCCCAGCAGGACAGGTGAGGGAAAGCTTCTGCACTAGCAGAGAAGGCTGGTCTCCATCAAGCCTGCACACTGGCAATAGACTGCATGAAGTGAAAACAAAAGGCACAGACATTTTCCTTCTGCTCTGACAACTGCACACAAGTAGCCACCATGCTGGTACAGCAGCTGTGTTTCTTCTTTGTCACTGAAAATGCTCTGCTTTTCTTGCCTCCAGAAAGTACCACTTCTGTGATGCAAATCCCTAACATGAATATCAAAACAATGCAATCCAGTCACATTTTAGTCGTGGTTTTTTTCCCTCACAAGGTCTGTAACATTGAGATAAAGATGCCTGATTTGCCAGGGCACTGCAAAGCCCCAGTAAATGTTATGACTTTTGGTTTCAGTTTTTGCATGGAAGGCATGAAAAGTGCTACAGCTACATATACTATTCCATGTTGTTATTTATCCATTATAATACTCCGTGCAGAATATCAGCAAAGTTTTTTTTTTTAAATATTGTTTGTATTTAATTTGTGTATTCCAACTGCTTATAGCATCACTTCTTCTGCAATTTTCTGTCAAAAATATATATTTAGCAGACAGAAATTTGGTGTTGACTTGAACAGATACACCAAGCCTTTGAAAAATGAATGACAATATTTTTTACTACTGAGGGTTAAAGAATAAATTATTTTTAGATATTTGGTTCCTTTACATCACCAGCTCATTGCCAGAATTGAGAAATATTTCATCTGGTTGTATTGACTTGGTAGAATAAAGAGTAGCAGGATAATTTAATTGAAGAGACATGAGAGAACACGGCACTGTGCAATGAGATCCAACTTGCACAGCCATCTTCACAGACTGCTGAGCTGTGTAGCTGCATAGCAGCAATAAACATAGGGTAAAGCCAAAATTTCATTTTTTGTGAGGGTTTTTCTTACCCCTGGTTTCTTATATATCCGAAAGAAGTGGAAAAAGTTCTATTGAAATATTTAGAAGTTAATGAAAGAGTTTTATGGAAAGTGTGCATAAAGCTGAGTTAGACTTCTCAAAAGAAGGAAAAGAATTCTGTTGTCACAGGTCATGTTTCCAATTCAAGAGCTTTAATCTGAGATGTTTTCTATGATCTAGCCTGTTTTCAAATATCAAGATACATGATGCTAGTACTTCTATGAGTTGTATCTACTAGGAAACATCAGGAGAATATTCCAAAGGAAGAGGAAAAACATTATTTGCAGTATAATGCTCTGGAAAGCTGCTTAGAGTGTGTTGTCAGAGGGGAAAGAAGAGTGCCAGCATAGATGGAAAAAGGGACCAGGTACTCAAGTGCACACAGGCATGCTGACCTACCCTTCCTTTTTCACTGGTGCCCTAATGGTAGAGTGTATTATCCAATGTGAAGAAGAAAACTTGGGAATTAGGAGATATGTCCATACTGTCTAATGGCTCCTGACTTCATCTCATGGAATCATGGACATCTGGAACCATCTACTGGCACACAAGAGACACTCAGTTTGCCCCTATCTTTAGCTATGTAGCTTGCTAGTCCATGAAAACATCCTTCTTCATCAAAACTCATGGGTTAGGAAGTTACTTATTTAGAAAGATTATGTGATTATCAGGTCAAGATCTAGGGAATTACTATGTTATTTAGCTAGGATATTAATTTGTGAAACCATCCTGCTTTACAAAATAGACAAAACAAAGTGTCTTCACTGACTATTTACTCTCAGCATCCTTTAGGGCAAAGTGAACAAATAATTTACATGAAGTAAATCTGACATAGAAACCTCATTTTTAATTTGACTAAGGGGCCTGGGAGCTTACTGATGACCTTTAGGGGAAGTATGTGAATGATTTTTGAAAGTGGGATTTGAGAACTTTTGACAAAATTTTATCTTTTATAAACATCATATTAGGCCTGTATTTCATCCTATTTGATAGCAGTAGATGAAAAGTGATAGTTGTATTTTGTCTACACATTTAAGAAAATTTCAATTAAATCACAACATTTATTAATAAACCTATCTAATAGGTGAATAAATCCTGGAACCTTTGCTGCAGAGGCAAAAAACTGTTTTTCACTAGATCCAACCCCATATTATGCTTTATCAATTTGTTAAGTGCTATGCACCTCACTAAGATGTTTATTGAAATTCTGAAGATATGCATTAATATATTGTTTGATCTAAGATTTGAAACCACCTTATCTTTTTCAAGGCTCTTATTAGAGATAGCCTACATTTCATAAACTCAGATTTATTTGGTTTTTCACATTTAGGGCAGTAAAAAACCCCCTAGTACTATCTTTTGAATGCTCAAGAAGATACTTGGAAGTTCTTGGAAAATGAATAACAGTAATAGTGGGCAAGAAATTATGAATCTGTAGGAACATAAGACTGCAGCACGAACCCAGAAATGTACAGGTATAACACATGAGGTATGAAAGTTCAATGGAAGGCCAGAGACATTGCAGAATAAATTCAGAGTTATAGAAAATGGAGGAAAAACAGAGTCTGAAACCCCCCCAAACATTTTATGCCAAAACAAAAGAAACAGCAGCCAAAAGTTCAGTGAACAGGAACTGGAGTGGCAGCAGACCTTAACAGAGATAAAATATTTGCAAAGTTTGATATATGAATATGCTACCCAAATAAAATAGTTCCTTTGCATGGTTGTCTACGAACCAGAGTAGATACAGGTCCAATAAGCAGGTCTCTGTTTCCCAAAACACTGAAACATATCAAATACATTAATAATACTGAAGAAATAGGTTAAAATTAAGTTGAAAATGCCAACAGACTTCACACACAAAATTCATTAGGGCAGAAACATCCAGTTTCCAAAAGTGTTGCAAGAAGTTGTTTAAATGACAAGTTTAGCTAAAGAGCTCTAATCTGATGGTCTTGGTCCCTTTGCTTGAATTACTGGGGGCCTGGTTAGGACAAGCACAGCTCCTGCTTAGCATGTGTATCCAGATATTTTTTCCTGTGGAAACTTTGTCATCAGGAAGGAGGAGATAAGTGTGACATCAGTCTGGGCTTGTGAGAGTGGAGATCTTTTACAAACTTTCAAGTCCTTTGTTCAGATTTGCAGAGGCCTGCTGTTCCTCTGCAATGGAAATGAGATTTGCAGAGGCAGGTGGCTGCTTATGTGCCCAGAAAGTCTGTGTGCTCACTAGTTTCTTGTGAAAACTCTGCAAAATTGTCAGTGAAGACATAATTACACAACAAGGTGTTAGACTTCATGCTTAACATGTGCCTAATTAGTAGGTGCTTGCCACCGAATTTCACAGTGGTCTTCAGTATGCAGCAATATAGACACGAAGGAAGATTTTATACGAGTGGGCAGCAAACAGATGTGAAGCCCTACTGGTATTCATAGACATGTTAGTTGCATAATTCATGAAGAGGTCTATTTTATCTGGAGGATGGCATGTAGCACAAAAGCCTGCCTTGGGATCCTTAAGCTTCTCATGCTGATCATTTGGCCCAGCCATCTCATTCAGCTTCAACACAAAATCTGGATAATGATCCCTCATCCACCTGACTTGAATCTGACACAGTCATCCTAAAACTCTTCTGTGTTCTTTTGGAGACATCCTTCCAAATTCTTTTTAGGTCATTGTGTTTTTCTACCAAATAAAAAGGTCCTGATGATGGCATATTTTTTTTTTGTCATTCTTTTATCGATTTACTTGATCTTGAGCTCTTACTGAGCCCGCTAAGTACTGCAGTTGTCTTCATTGTCCTTGCTGCTGCTTCAGTCAGGCAGACTTTCATTACTGATAACAATGTTTTTTCAATCAATTTAGAGTCATTTTTTGCATCTTCCACATGCACCCTTTTGCATGCTTTCATTATTTATGGCTTCTTCACACTGATATTGTGTGTATCATGGGGAGATTCTATATTCTAATAAAATGTCTTTTGTCTTCCATATGTCAACTAGTCTGTTTCCTGCTGCCAAGAAACAAAAATTGTGGCCTTATAGTTTCTATTAAACATCTACTGACTTACTGTGCTGTTTCCATCAACTCTGTTTTTTCCCTAGTCAGCTACTATATTGTCGGAGTCCAGGGCATTCCTCTGGTTGCCCTGGAAGGTCACAGACCTCGGTAGAGGGGTCTGGGACCTGCGAAAGAGGGTTTGAATCCTGGACAGGCGGNATAAGGTACACGTAATTATCTGTATAAGAGCCAGCAACAGCCCATCGTGGGCAGAGTCATCCTGTGCCCGGGCTGCTGTGAAGACCTTGGCCAGGCACAGAGAAATCTGTAAAGGGAGTCTGGAGTTTGGGGTCAAAGAGTCATCCTATGCCCAGGCAGCTGTGAAGACCTTGGCAGGGCACAGAGAAATTTGTAAGATAAGAAATAATAAACAACGCGAGAAACCTGAAAACAAGACCTTGCAGACTCCGTTTCGTTCTCGCACCAGACCCAAAATCTTCAGAGGGCTGAGGGCAAAAAAGCACCACTTGAACCACCCACCTCGAACCACAACCTAAATCTCGGGAGAGAAACCCCCAAAATCCCAGACATATATCACACACAAAAAGATGTAAACAAGTACACTTGTATGCAGGTATACCAATAATGATGGAAAGGTGTCACAAGTACACTGTAATGTTGAATTAGCAGCAGCATTTACAGGTAACCTTAGAAAAACATTGTTTGAATGTAATGACTGTGGTATGCATATCAACTTTGAAATACTTTCCAGTTAGACCATCTTGGTATTACCTTGTTCATTTTGGAAAAGTGAATAATTAATGACAAAGGCAATCCCTGTGCTTAGTGAGAGATCAATGGAATACCAATACGCTGATATTTTTTTAAGAGCTAAAAATTCTTGCTTGGTGCTTCACTTTTTGTGGCATAGGAGAATGGCCATGATAAAAATGTCAGAACTAGTGTTTTGCCTTCAAGTTTTACATGCCTTGCAGTTTCTGAAGTTTTCACTTCACAAATCATAGACATACTTGGTGACAATATAATTAGCTTCCTTTTTTCCCATAAATGTGCAAACAAATGCCAACTATCTTCCCTTTTTAGTCACTGGTGAGTCAGGCAGCTACAGAATGAGCAGAAGTTCCCACCTGTTTCAGGTATCTAAATTATCCAAAATAGATTTGGATGAATCTCTCCAGAGGTATCTGTTTTGTTTCATGTCTAGGAAGGAAACCCCACTGCTGTCTAGCTTCAGCTAGATACAGACTTTATAAGACTGATGATTTGAATCATCTGTCTTCTAAAGCTTGATGATTTCAATTAAGCTTATTCTAGCAGAACAAAGTAAGAGGTTCAGAAGTTCTATATGCCTACAACAGTCTTAAAAATCGACTGAATTTAGAATATGCAGATTGGAGGACTGACACACCTTCAGAGCAATCTGGACATCTTGATACTGCAAGTACAAACAAATAAAGTGTTTGAAGATATAGAGGCAGGAAAGCCTGTCTCACAGATGGGTTGTCTGTGGAGTAGTGACTCCAGACCTGTGGTTCATAATGCATAATTAGCACTAGAATTAGAATGTGGATTCCCAGTTTAACACAGCTGTTGTGGAATACATTTAGTGCCTTTAGCTTGGTGTGGAGCTGCAGTGTAAGCTGCAGGTTATGTTCTGTGGGGCCGGAGTCTGAGGCAAGAGACCACAGAGTGGCTCCTGGATAGTCGGGCAGGAATGTTCCCTTACCAAAGTGGCTAAACAGATTTTGTGCTCTGTGGTTATTTAAAAGGGAACTCTGAGTCTAAACAAGGGTGCTATATTTTGTCTGTACTTAACAGTGGTACTACACATACTAGTTTTCAAATTATTTTTTAAGTCCACACTCGAGGAAGGATTTTGAGTCAATGAAGAAGGTTCAGAGAACAGCTCTGACAGTGATTAGAGAGCTAGAGGGAGGAGATAAAGCAGTTTGGCTACTGAAAGGAAATTAACTGTCATCATAAAAACAGCTAGTGAAATATTCCTGGTATTAGGATGATGTACTTTTTTCAGGTAACTGCATTGTAAGCATCTGGACTGGAAGCTAGATATTTAGACAAATTAAAGGTAAATTTTAACAAGAATTGTGGTGAGCTTTCAATTGCGGTACACTTTAGGATCAATATTAAATGTTTTTTAACAGGAGACAGGAATTAATTCAGAGAATCTCTATACCCTGTGTTATGTAGGAGGTCAGACTAGGTAATTGCAGCATTTTCCTCAGTCTTCATGGTTTTCTACTATAATATGGTATATGTAATATTGGTATGCAAGGATTTTTGTATATAGGAGTATATGTGAAAGAAATTAATTCTGAAAATTGGGAAAAATGAACACTGCTTTAGTGGAAGAATAACAGAGAAACTTCTAGTGATAGTAAAATATTTGTAATTAGTATCTAGCTCACTCTGGTACAGTGGAGTACAATTACCCTCAACTGTATTATGATTTCTTTTACTTTTTTTCTTTTTGAGTAAATTAACTTGCAGATTCAGTAATAAGTAGCACGGTGTATATTACACCATTATTACAAGACCTAATTCATTAGATATGTAATTTACATTGCTATTTATATAAGTGCTGAATTAAATCCAAAGAATCTCAGGAGAGTGGTAACTAGCTTGTTCCAGATCTCAGCTAAATATTTAATATGGAAATATGGAGAGAGAAGGCACACCTCAAAAGCTTCAACCCTTATGTCAGGAATTGCATGTGAATTTTCAGAAAGGAAGAAAGTGGTACCTTAAAATATACATCCAAAACAAAATGCAGAGGATTTAAAGAAGGTAAGGAGCACTTGGGAATATGCCAAAGAGAAAACTGAGGAAATATGTCACCTTGACTCACTCTTTCACTTCCCCTTTTTTTAATTTTTCATTTTTTATGGAGCATATTATTTCTGACTTGTCTATTGTACAGAGTGCTGGGGATTAGTATGAAATGTGCAGAGGGACAAAATTTCAAAATAGACATTGTACCACTGGCAGCAGGTTGCCTGAGGCAACACAGCTCCTCTGTGCTGATCACCATACAACCACAGTGCCAGACTTTTCCTCTTATGAAATGATCAGGTGCAGAAACTTCAAGGCTACAAGAACACTGAGGCAGCTCACAGCTGGTGGGGCCCTCCCTTGTCAGCAAGTAGCCTTCATGAAACATATTAAAAGAAGTGAACTGTAGAGCCAGCAATGACAGGAAGCTGTACAGTTGCGTAGATCAAGTGTCTTATGGAATAGGGGCATACTCATGATGCAGAGACACTGCAGAACTGGAAATATTTTATCTTTGTAAAGCAGAGTACATTCTTGGGACCTGGACAACTATTGATGCAGGGAAAGATACTCTGGATACGACTATGTTGCTAAAAAGGAAAGGGCCAAGGGCCTATCTCTGGCTTCCAGGCCAAATTTTGTAGACTGGCTTTTGACAATACTGCTTCGGTGCAGCTCTAGCTAAAGCACAGGAGCCATGCACAGACTGCACAGCACTTAACTGAGACTCCTGTGATTCCAGAGTGGTAGAGACTTACAGCTCTGAGGCAATGCTATCTCCTCTGAGGTGCTATTTTTCCTATTCAAAGTATCTGAAACAATGAGGGCTGTGTCACAGCCCAACAGAGTGAAGTTTTGCACTTAGTTTACTGTTGCTGTATCGTAAAATGGCTGTGTCATATCAGTCCATCCAAATTTTTCTCATAGTGAAAGTGGCAAGGCAGAGGAGAGACAGCAGAAAATTTTCTTGTTTGGTATTGATGCCTATGTTGAGATGGTTCCTCAATTTTATCTTTAACTCTGTAAACTACTCTTGGATGCAAGACTATGGATTGTGCCATGCCTCTGCCCCTTGGATGTAACAGGAGAGTATATAAGGGTGCTTGGGGTTTCAAGGCATCTGGGATAACACTGTGTTGGCTTGAAGGAACAAAGGATGGTCCTGTCTTGTCCATCCTGCCTTCTGGAAGAGTTCTCTGAAAGGAGATATCTCCAGAAATGTATTCATGTACTGTCATAGAAAATGTTCATGGGAGTACTCCAAATACAGGCAGGGTGTAAGTTGAAAAATAAGTAATGTCATTTATCAGGAGTCCAGTGCTTGGGTTCTCTCTCTGGCCCTCTCTCACTACCAACACAGATGCTCCCTTTGAGAACACTCACGTTTTAAGCATTTCAACATCTATGATCCAAAGGGTTGCCAAAATACTTGAAACACGTATTGTTAGTGTGATAGTTATTATTCTGTAAATCTCCACAGTCACAGTAGTATTTACTTCCCTCAGACAGCCTTGCTGAGATTAATGGTCTCCTGAATAATACTGCAAAATAGTGCAAGTAATAGCTTCACAACTGGAGCCACTCAGATAAAGAATCTTGATAAGAATCTCAGATAAAGAAACTTGATAAAGAATCAAGTTTCCCTTCACATTTTTCCACTGACCACCTTTAGGATCTTCCTTGTATCAGCGTGGGGATGTACCACTCCTCCCAGCCGGAAGATAGGTCTCCAGCATTTGCATTCACCTTACTCTGGGAGCTATTTGCATTCTCCATACTCTGGGAACAGTGCATAAAATGGTGCACCTTATTAATTGTAATTTTTTTATTTTTTTATTTTTTTCTGGGATGCTTAGATTTTCAGTCATGGCTTCCTTTCCTCCCTCTGACATCTTTTAATAAAGAATATAAAAATGATGAAAGTAATTGCTGAACACTAGCTTCTTTAAAATATTTTTTTGCAATGGGTATGTGCATATGCTTGTGTGCACACATTCATATGAGGACATGCATGACTGAGAGGGAGGAAAGATTTTAGTGCAAAGGGACAGGCTGTACTTGTTGCTCCATTCTAGCTACTTCTCACAGTTTATGAGTTTCTAAATGCAGGGCATGTATTTTGTTACTCAGACTAACCATAGTGAAAAAGATGTCATGTGAAACAGAGTCTGCAGCCTCTCAACATCACTCTTCAAAGCCTTTGATATCATGGCACTTTGACACTGAGCATTAATGTCATCTAGGCTTTAAGTCCAGCTTTAGTTTAGTAACTGCTTAAGTAAACATTAAAGCATAGGGTCAAGGAAAGCTCAGAGTTGACACCAACATAAAAAATAATATTTTCTGCCATATCTGCTTAACCTTTCTGTCCTTACTCTGAGAAAAATGCATATGGATGTGACATGGTATTTTACGGCAGTGAAAGAGTGCACCAGCAGAAATCAGAGCACTCAAAATAATACTGCAGCTTCTTGAGCCATTTTTGAGATTTAGATTAAATACAGTAAAACCTGCCCAGCAGAAGCTTTCACCATGTAGCACCACTTGTCCATCTCTTCACCAGAATTGACGAATCTGAACAGTCTCTCCCACATACACCTTAAAGCCAGCAAAAATAAATAATTCCAATAAAGTTATTTCTTTCCCCTCCACATAAGCCAAAGAATTTACAATGTTATAACAAAGTAGCAGGCAACTTACTACCTCTGTTTTCAAGTGCAGAATGGAAGATAACAATGAAATGGTTTACCAGGAGGTCACTGTGTATTTATACTCTGAGCAGAATTTAAGAACACAGCCTCCAATCCTGACTCAAAGGCTGAATTTCTGTGCAATTTCAGGTACAGATAAAACTTCTTTACAAGCAGAATTTGAACTCTTTAGTACTTGACTCCTGGCCAATATTAAATTGATCAGACCTGAAGGAAAAGAAGGTTTTCTTAGGGAAAACCTGCATTATTTTAGAAATAATTTGCAGTTGATCCCACTACTCAGCCAAGTTTCTACAGCACATGAGCACACAGAGTTTGCAGCAGCTTTTTCTCATTCTGGTTTGAGCTTCATGTGGTCACCACCACATTTAACACCCAGTTCTGCCTATAGCATCATATGGCAGAGCCTCTGCTGTCACACCTCCTGTGACTTTGTGTTCATTGTATACTGTAACAGCCATCTCGAGAAGGAATGAGAAATGAAAATGTAAGTCTCTTCTCTGGCCTGTTAACCACTGTCTATTATAGTCCTTATACTTTTAACATTCTGATATTTTCCTGATAAATCTTTTATCTCACAGGTATCTCTTCCTCATTTCTACTCTTACTTTAAAGGTTTTACGTTAGATCTATGCACTAAAAGGAAAGCATTTTGAAAACACTTGATCTATTTTCGTAACACCTACACAGCAGCCTGCTGCAACACCCAAATTTTTCTTTCACCTTGTCTCAAAGCATCACAAGTTTTTTTTCCTTAGCAGTCTTGTATATTTTGGTTTATTCCTTATTTTGTGCTGTTTTTTGATAAGGTTCAGCTGGAAAAACTCATCTCTCTCAGGACCCAATCAGGGTTTTACATCAATTAGGCTAATTGACAGAAGGCTTAACATATTTCTTCATTATGACAGCAAATACCTTCTTGGAAGAAACCCCAAAGCACAAGACTTAAAATAAAAAAAAATAATGAAAAAGACACCAACCTCCTTTCTAGTAAGAAAAATTTGGAAATATTTTAGAGGTAAAACACCAGGAAGGAAGTTTCCTAAGAGATGGATATTTCACTATGGCTGAAATTGGCTTCAGCCAGAAAGTTTATGCCACTCCAAAACTATCACCCTATGCCTGACTGTGAAAATGTAAATAATCACATAAATAATGACAGAGAAAGAGAGAGTAAGATGTATATAAGGGAAATACATGAAGACAGAAAATATATAACTAGGCACCAAACTACAAAAGCTTCCAAAACAAAACAAAACAAAACAAAACTTTTAATTCTTCAAAACTCTACTGGATTTTTTTTTGCTGAATTTATAACAGGACATCTGAAATAATTTCTGTTTTTTCACATTAACTGTCTTGATTTTTTTTTTAACTTATGGTAAACCTCACGAAGCTGAACATCGTAACTGAGGCATCGAGCTTAAGAGACAGTTTACATTGTAATTCAATATTGTGTATTAAACTAATCTTTACCTCCTGTTTCAAATTCTAGTCTTTTATATAAACAGAAATGATATGGTGTTTCTGAAATGTAAAGAACTGCACATTCTGGATATTTCTGTTACTACGTTTGTCATTCTGTCTGTTTCCCTGTGCTCTATATGATGCTGCGGGAAGGCAACAGAAAAAGGCAATTCAATACTTTTCAGAATAACTTACAGCCATAAAATATTTTCAGAAAAGGAACCCCTGAGGGAGGTATTTAACCTTAATCTTTGCTGGTGTTTTTGAACATCTGGCTACCCTACTTGATACTTGATACTAGCAGTGTTGGGATTTTTAAATGTCTGTGCTGCACAAACCCCAAATAAGCAGTTTAGTGAATAAGAGCCTTTGGAGAAGAATATTTAAAGGAGTACAGAGGAGTCATATACATAAATCCCGTGGACATATTTTCTGTGTAGCACACTCCAACCCAACACTCTATTGCTTAACATTGCTTCAGTGCAATTGGAATCAGTGTCAGCTTCAGCAGTATTTTAAAATAAATGGGCCATGTTGCAGTTCTTGTGCGTTATGTGTGAACACAGAGGAAGAAGGTCATGACGACTTTAAGTGCATATGCTACACACTGAATCCAATTGCCAAAACGCCATTTCCTTTTCTAGCAACACTGCAGCACCACCATATTTTCTCTTTAGCATGAGATGTGTCCCACATCCATACTCTTGAAAGCTTTTTCCTAGAACTTCCCTCAGAAGTATCACAGCAAGCAGTTCTTCCCTTTCAAGCCCCTAATTTTGAATAATGGGAAAGATTAAATGTTTCCCTTCAGAAAGTACCCCCAACAAAGTAATAAACAATTAATGGTAGAATATAATCATACCATTTTTCTCTTATGTTCTCTAGCTCTCAGGTGGGAATTCACTAGCCCTGAGGAAGGAAACAACAGAAAGATATCATAGTGTAGTGCCTTCTTTCCTTTTAGCTGGTTTGGAGCTCATCGGGACTGGAGTTTCTTACTTCATGTAGGACTTTCTCTAGATTAATTCAGTGCAACCCAAATTGTAGGAAGCTTCAGCCCCCCTTTTAATATATCTGAGGGCTACTCCCTCCCTATGGTAATAGGCAGGCTGCTCTGTGAAGATCCTGACAAATGACAACACATTCCCCTGGAAGGTGAGGACTCCCCTTCTTTAGTTCCAGCCTAGATACTTATCTCATTTTTCCTTATGAGCTCTAAACATTTCTGCTCCTTAGTCTACATTGTCCTCAGCAGAAAGGCAGTATTTTTTCTTTTCTAGAACAGGTTTGTCAACTCATGAGGTTTGGCAACATGGAGGTATAGAGAGATGTTCATAGCAAATTTGTCTCTTTTGTGACTGCCAATGTTTTTCTTTATGTTTTCCTTAATGCAAGTCAACACTGCAGGCCAAAGGGGAATGTTGCAAAGTGGACTAAGATCCATTCAGTAGCCTTTCAGTGCTACTTCTGTCTCTTCCACTCTAGTTAGATTCTGTTCACAAAATGAGTATAGCAATGGTGCACAATCTGTCTTGCAAGCAGCCTTTCTCCAAATCCACTCTGAGAATCCCCTCCATTGCCTTGGTCTCCCTTGGTCTGTTATCCCACACCCCAAGCCCTGATTTATAGTGAATTAATGTGGGACAGAAATCAGACAAAAAAGATTCAGAACAATTATATTCCATTGTGTGTCTTCACCTATCCACTGCCCAGATCCCAGTGCTGACTGTCCTGAAGGTAACATGCTGTGTCCAAAAATGCTGTGGAAGGGAAACCCAACATCATAAGCTTGGAGAAAGTGTCCAGTGAAGCAATAATAGGAACTCAGGGGCTGTCTTAGAAAAAGGATGGAAACGACTGTATTAAACCCTTCTCTGTCCTCTCTGATGTGGTGATATAAGATTTTTCCTTGTCTAACTGTATACATTTCCTTCACTTTCGTGTGTGTGTGTGTGTGTGTGTGTGTGTGCAGAAACACCTCCTGGACCACACTTCTCAGGATTATAGTTCATTTTTAAAGAACACTTGGGATCATATGAAAGAAGGGAGAAAAGCACCTCTACTGACTTTTCCAACCTCAAAACTTTTTGAACCTCACGTTAGCTCTACCTATACTGTTCCTGACAGATGTTTTGCTGGATGAGTGAAAAATGCCTCAGAAACTTCTCCAGGAAAAAATTCTTTGATTAGCCCAGTTGATCCATATCAGTAACTCTCCACTCCTATGCTCAGCAGAGAACTATGCTGCTTCTGTATTTTCTTCTTTGCAATTTAAACCCAAGGTTTGCTGCCCTAGTAAATCTAGATGATAAGTGTATTCCCATTTTCTTTCCTAGTGTTAATTTCTGAAACAAGAATTTTCTAAGCAGGTGGGAGAGGGAAGAGCCCTGAGTTATGGTCCTTGCTCTGAAAGCAGCTGTTTTCAAGCTAGTGCAGGGTCTGGTCCTGGCCTCTAGTTGGGTCTGGGCTCACACCCTCTGCCCCTAGCAGGACTGCCATCAAGCTTGTTGCAGCCTTCTTGCCTCCAGCTTTTGCAAGCACTGAAATTGTGGAGTCAGAAACAAACACAGCACTATTTTCTCTTTGCAGGATCAGTTTTCGGTCCTTGTATTTGTTTCTCAGCTGTGTGGCTCTTAAGTGCCCACGATGGGCACTGTGGGGTCAGTAAATCATCAGAGCCATGTTTCACATCCAGGCATCACATGCAATTAACTGTAAAATTAGAGCAACTGCAAAATCAGAGATCAGGGGGCACAGAATAAATACAGTTACCTGATGTTCAGTGACACAGAAGACTGATACTTCTGAGCCAATCCAAAACATTAGATGTTAAAGGACGTCTACTGGTGAAAGCTCAGTAGTCTGCAAGCACTCACAGGGTGAGAAGTCTTTGGACCTCAGCAGAGCAAAGGCAGCAAATAGTTAATCATGCTGTCTAGCAAGGGACATCTGACTGATGCTCTGAATCATCTCTGAGCCTTCTCTACACTATAAAAAGGATTTTACTTTTCATTAGACATAGCCTGAATCTCACTAATCAAATGTGAATAGCCCTACTCTGCCAGAGCCCTCTCTTAGATGACCAGGCTCTTTGTAGATCTAACTGCCAGAGCTGGTCCTACGAAAATAGCAGTAATAGTGAAAGCAGCAATAACAGAAATTCATGTTTCTTTTTGTTGTTGTTTGCTTGTTGTTGACTGCAGAATTCATATTTGTACTTCAAAATCATTTCGTGAAATAAATTGCCTAACAATTCATTGAGTAGCTGATTGTTGCAGTTTTTCAGACTTGCTGATAGCAACTACAAATCTACTCTGTTAGGCAAAAAGAAAACTGATTGTTTAGAGGTTTTTATAGACTTATTGAAATGCTTCATCTCTAATGCATACTGTTCCCCAGCACAGTAAGGTATGTACAGCATTACCTTTACAGCAGGATTTGAGCCTAGCACAGATAGAATATCAGTATTTGGATCTGTTTACTGATAAACAGTACTCTCTAATATGTGGCTTGAGAACATATTAAATTTTTTAAATTTATTTTTTATTTTTTATTGCTTCCACTGATGCCCAAGAACTGGTGTCAATTAAATTGTAGATGAGGGAACCTGCAATCATCCTGATCTGCTTCAGCAGTTGTAATTTGGTTAAAGCTCAAATCAGTGTTCTGGTTCTTAGCATTTCTTGAATGTGGTGAAAATTTTAGTTGTGAGAAGCAGTTGTCCTGTCTCTGGGAAGTAAACAAAAGATTCAGTTGAGTCCAGTATCATTCAAGCCTTCATTTAGGCTCGAATGATACTGGACTCAACCAGATTTTACAATCTTTTTGATTTCAACTTTTATATTTTTTCTTTTATATGTTTTGCAAATAAAAATCTATTTTTTTCATTGTATCTGTAATTAGATAGTGGATATGCCTTTTTTCTGTTTTCAGCTATACCTGATAAACAGATAAAAAAGAAAATATTAAACAACTGAAGATGAAGGTACAAAGTTAAGTTCAGAGGGAAGAAACTGAATGTGAATAGAAAAATGTGGCAGATATTAATATTATACTACAATGTTATCTAAGATGTTGAATTACATTTAAAGAGTACTTAAGTACCCTTGTGAACACAAGATTTTACAAAGACAATATATGTCTTTCTGCTCCTAATATTTGGCATGTCTTCTCTTGTTTTCCTCGGCTATAAACCAGATATCACTGATTTAAGTGCTGATATAATGACTTGTTTCCTTGATCAACAGCTGTTCACAATTTGTTATTGCAGATTATTTCCTCTCTGAACTTCTATTGAGGGTCTAGAGTGCCTTAGACCTTTCTGCTTGGAATGATAAAAATAATACTTTATCAACAAGATTCATATTCATTTATCTCTGAGACTGTGCCATTCTAACACACTGAAGAAAGAGGAGTGAAGTCTGACAGTGATTTTTCTGAGTGTTAGATTTGCAGGCTGGAATGAAAAATTGTGGCAGGCACCACTACAGAAAAGCCTATTGGAAAACACGACAGAAGGAATATTTTTAGCCATGACGATCAAACTATATTTAAAAATCCAAGAACTGGAAAAAAAATCAGGGATAGCAGTCAAACTTTCATGCAATTATTTTAGAATTTTCAGATAAATTTCCATATGGGTTAATGAAAATCAAAGCAAAGCACAAATGCTAGAGAAACAATAAAGAGTATCTCACAAAGCTGTTGGATTTCTAAGCTGTTGGATGCTAAGAAATTTATTCACGTCACAAAAACCTTTCTTAGAGGAAAACAAATGAAAAATATAAACTATGATGTCATGAGGCCAGATGCTGGACCGGATAAATATTCTTTGTATTCTTTGTTCTTTCCATCACAAAAGGTGACTGTATGCACACTCAAGATAAAACCCGAGTAGAAAAATCCTCTTACCTTTATGCTACTTACTCTGCTTCTTTTTTTCCCTTCTTATTTTTGAATTATGCTAGAAGACAGCTAACCTGGGAATAAGTGCAATTGATGTACATCCTGATTCTACTTGATAGTCTAGAAACAGAAAAATGCAGCTGTTCCAGGAGGATAGCTTGTTCAAAGATCAAAAGAACTGCTACTTTAGCTCAGCTACAGAAGTAGAGAGAATCACAACCTACAGCGTGCGTGTGCTATTAAAAATCTCCTCTTATACCAGAAAATAAGATTTCAGTTTTGTACTTCGTAAACTATGAGTAAATGAAAGAAAAAAAAATAGTTTTTGAAGATGATGAGGAATTACAAAGCCTCCAAGAGAAGGCTCTTATAGAGTGCCCGGATGATTCATCAGCTCATTGAAAAACTGTTTAATATAACACAGAAACTTGCATTTTTTGGTGGTTTTTTTTTTATTTTTTTATTTTTTTTTTTGCACTGTGGGTGAAAAGGGAGAAACTATCACTGCTTTATTGGCAACTGGAAAGCACATATAATTTTATTTTATATCACTGAAAGGTGGCATATTTACAGAACTCATTAGCTACCATTTGTTTTCTTGAAATAAGAGCAGGCATTGGTGATAGGGAAATTTCTCATATTATTTATCTGTGCTCCAAAAGACAGCCCTTCTAAAAGCGTACAATTTTTCAGGACTCAATTTCCCATGGTTCGGAAAGTATTTTAGATCTGGGGAGGTAAAAAACCCAAATGGCAGCTTCTTGAGGCTGCTTTGCCAAGGGCCTTGGATCATCAGCGCATTAGGAAGAGTCTCTAACTTCTTTAAAGATTTAAATATCCAGACCATGTGACTGGATATGCAGATACTAATGACCTACACTAAACACCAGGTAATATGTCTCCAGGCATGGGCTGGACCAAGTTGTCAAAAATGGCTGACTTTGACTTGAAATAAATTAATAGCAGCTTACCACAAATTGCATAAGCAATTATAAATTGCTAAAAAACTTGTTAAAAACAATAAAATTTTGCTTGTAAAAACCCAATAAAATTAATTTAGGGACTGTTTCCCCCACAAGATATGTGTCTGGCATCCTTTGTGCTCATGGATTTCAGTGTAATTTTTCAGACTATTTTCCTTTTCCTTCCTAACTTACACAAAAGCATCAACTCACATGGATGGCACTTATTTTTTGGTCTGGTCTGGAAAGTGCCTTTCAGAGTAGAAGCAACCCAGGAAGAACCTCCTGTACTGAAGGATGTGACAAGTTATAACACTCCAGTCAGCCCTATGGAGAATTAGTAAACAGTGGCAATACAAAAACAATTCAGGGCAAATCAGACTAGAGATTTTTTTCAAAACCTGAATAAAACCTGGAAAACAATGCCAATACACAGCTTACCACTGCGTGTTATATGTCTCATTAAAAAGGAAACACAGAAATAAGACACAATAAATTACCTCTGGTAAAGTGAAAATTGGCATCAGACAGAAATCACACCAGTGTGAATTCAGATTTTAAAAGAACAAAGCAAATTGGCTTATTTGGAACTGTAATTCTATGTATACTTCATCAGTGCATAAAAGGAACTGTGAACACCAAGAATGGAAGTAGATATGATCCTATTGGAGCATTCCATGTAGGGCTTTTTGTAGCAATCCCAGCATCCCCTGATGCACTTCCATTCTGGTAATTCCAATTATTACCGATCACTTAAGACTCTCCATAATTCATACTGTCATGTGTTGTAGCCTATTATGTCACTGTGATACCATAAGGATTTGATCAGTGACTGAGCTCCTTTAACTCAATTAAGTATACTTGGCAAACTGTGTGATACTTGAAGTTCTACAGAATTATTTTTAACCATGACAAGATGACACATCATTGTCTCTTGACTGCTAACCTAGATTGGATGATACCAGCTGATAGCAGAGGCTATCTTGGATGACATGTGTACACAGCAGTAATCGAGAATGCATCATGCTATTAAGCTCCCACAATTGCTTTACTGCTGTTATAAATGTCAGTCCCAACCTATGATAACATGGCTTTCACAGCAGGGCTCCTTCCACAGAAGCTCACACTTCTTTGGACATTGAGACTCATTTTTCTAGCAGCCTGAGTATTCTGAAATATCTACAGAGATGAGAGAGAGTCTGTGTTTCTTCTAAGCAAGTCTTGCCAAACAAGTTTAGGCACAAGCTTAGATCTATTGTACTGAAAAATGCACATTTATACTGCTTCTATAGAAATTGCATTTAGGTGTTGCCTGTACAACTCAGTGAACATAAACACCTGGATTTTTTTGGTTTTGTTTTTTATTTTGTTGTTGTTTTGGTTTTTGTTTGTTTGCTTTTTCAATGGAGTCTAGAATGTAAGTAACCTTGTAACTCAAGTTTCGATTCTGGCTTTTCCATGGACAAGACAATATTTCTGGCTCTACATCCCACACCCACGCTTGCAGTGATGCTCACAGTTGGAGTGTGCAGGTGTTTACCTATTCAACAAGCAAACCAGGTGGCATATTTTCTAACTAGGTGTGTGATGGTTTGCAAATGGTTCATCCAAAGGAGCTCCCAGTCCTGCAGTGTGGGGAAATGTCTCGTAAGCAACAACACTCGCTGAGGTGAGTGCAGAAATCTTTACCATGATCTGAAGGTGTGCACCCATTAGCCCTCAGGGCATGTCAGTGGGGACAGCCAGAGTATAGTACTGAGAAGAAGCCTGTAATGCAGATGTTTTAGTGTGAGCAAACCCAAGGAGAAATTAGATATGTGGACAACCTACATCTTTGATAACTCTCTAGGGTATTTGTTTACTGTGTTTTGATACAGTTTACATTTTCAGATGTCTTTCCTAGTACCAGACCTGTATTTTTTAATTGTAGAGGTGAATGGGAGTGTAAACATCTTTGTTTAATTTTAAGGAATGTCTAATTTTCCTCATATATATTATTGGATAAATTACATATTTTAGTCATGAGCTTTTTTCCTCAGCTTTCTTCATTCCTGTGTTTTCTACCTTTTAATTCTTCAGAGGAAAATAGGATAAGAGGAAATCTTTTTCCCTCTAGTAGGCTGTGGAAAAGGCTGTGAGAAATAGGTATCTCTGAAAAAAAAGTATATTGGGAATAAGCATAACTCTTTCTATCATCTTTCAGTATTTCCAAGGTATTTAATTATAAAGCCTGTCTTTTCAACAGCAGGATAACCTGGGAGAAGGCATGCTGCATTTCAGTTACCCGTCTTTCAGACTGTGATACCATAGAAGTAAAACTGACATCACAGCCTTAAGCTTAGAAGAAGACTGAAAGGATGAATGTAACACCAGAGAAAGGAGTACATACTGGAGAGCTTTTGCATAAAAATTTTAACTGCATGGTTATTCAGACCTTCCTCTAATAATTGGATAAACTAAACTATTATTACCATTATAATTTGACTAGTAATAATTGTTGTGTTTTGATAGGATTGTTAAATCTTTAATTGGCCCCAATAAACTCTTAGCTGCACATATCAAGCTTGTAATACTTTGAGTTTGACAACTGTGCAATTTAAGGTATGTTGTAACTAGGCTAAAAAAGGGTTGTCTCACAGGCAGATAAATTTATACTGAGCACAGTGTTTCTAGCCTACAAACCCAGGCTGCTCAGGGTGTTTTCTGGGTATTTATGGGTAGTATCTGTTGTGTGAGGTAGATGTACTTTTTCTCTAAAATTCCTCATTTCCTTCTTACAGCTCCCTTAACACTGGACTGATGACCACTGTATTATTATAAAGGAGAATAAAAAGAGATGCAGGTACATTAATCTAACTTAAGCAACATTAGTTGGTTTTTATTCACCCTGTTAAAAAGTCTTTTGAGCTTCAATACAAATAAGAAATACTCTGATGATGAAGAAAGAATCATTTCCATCTTCCAAATTCTCAAGGGATGCTGCAATACAACAGGAGTCAGAGAATCACAGAATCACAGAATCAGCTGAATTAGAAGGGATCCCCAAGGATCATTGAGTCCAACTCCTGCCCTTGCATAGGACCATCCCCAAGAGTCACACCATGTATCTGAAAGTATTGGACACACTTGAACTCTGAACTCTGTCAGGCTTGATGCTGTGACCACTTCCCTGGGGAGCCTGTTCCAATGCCCAATCACTTCTGGGAGAGAACCCTTTCTGATATCCAACCTAAACCTCCCCTGACACAACTCGAAGCAACTCCCTCTACTCCTGTCACTGGTCACATAGAGAAGAGATCAGTGCCTGACCAACCCCTCCCCACCATGTCCCCAGAAGTTCCACAGAGAGGAATGAAAGAATGATTTTAAGGACAATGGGTGCAATATTCATTTTTTCATATCTGGTGCATGTATTGGGATTGCTGGAGCAGGGTAGAATGGCTGTCAAACCCTAACAGCTCATCCAGGAGGATTCATCCTTTGTTTGTAGGACAGCCAACTGACCCTGTGCTTGGTTGTTGCTGCAGGTATATCGGTGGCCAGGCTCTCCAGACTGCTCCCAGTTATGGCTGGTAACAGGCTGGTTCTGGACCACATAAGAGTTACACAGATACTTGTGTACATAGGATGACTTTACTCTCAAATGCATTTGATCACTCATTTTTCTTTTCTATGTCCAATGAACATTTTTCTTCCTGAGCAGATATTCTGACATGGGAAAAAGTTTGAAGTATGTCTGTACAAGGTTTATTGATACCAGCTAAAATTTGATGTTGATATCTGCTCTAGCCACAGTTAAAGATACCAGCTATTTCCCAGAGGATATGCAGTGGCAATGGACACCGGTGGAAGTTTGGTTGGAGATGGTCATTGTAACGTTTGGGTTTTTTGGACACCTTAGTCTGTACTAATACACTGCTCTGTTAGTGAGGGTGTGTGGGCAAATGAATATGGGAACAATTTGAGATATGCAACATCATTCTGCTTAATAAAAATAAATGAAGCTTTAGTCTCTGATGTGGCTGGCCCTGTAATCTTCTTAGCTATGGGGCTCCCTCCACTGCCCTTATAGCCCATGTAAAGCTATATGTGTCATTAGCCAGACTGCTGGTAAACCCACTTCCAACCTAACTTCTAACACTTGTCTAAATTCCTGCCTTGACAAGGCAGAAGTGAGTGTATCTAAGCTAGAACAAAAGGGATGCATGCTGTACAGCTGACTCTGATGGTGTGCACCCACAGCTCAGTAAGCAGTACCAGTGCAATGTGAAAGGCTGTCACAAAGAGGCTCATGCTATTTCAAAGCTACAAATAAAGAGAAATTGAGTTCACATGCTGCAGTGAAGCAAATCAAACCCCATAACATTTGTATTAATTGCCAAAAGCAGTGCCTGAGAAGCAGAATAGAGGGTGGAAATGCAAAAAAATCTTCAAGCTTAAATCTGGAAATGAGCCCAGGTTTTGGGGAGTTAGAGTCTAGTAGGACTTACTTTTAAAAGTATAAATCTATGAGAAAAAAAATCAATCTGAGAAGTATATTTTAGATCTTTGGTTGTTTTTCTTTGGCTTTTAGCCAAATATTAATTGAAGGTCTAAAAAGAAATTATCTTTTTTAGAACAACCAAATGCTCTCAGACTCTTCATTATAACTAATATACTCATTGTATATTCTATTCAGGATAAAAATATACATAAACAATTAAATTAACAGTACAGTAATTTGGAACTATTCTAGGCTTTTACCAATGAAAGAACTGTTGAAATGAAAAGTATAGCATCACTGTGCAATGATGCTGTAATATTTTCCTTTTCTCCAGAAGGTGCAGCCTCAGAATTCATGACAATTTTGAGTCAGGTGAGGAAGCCCACAACCACAACCACAAGCCTAGAGGAGACAGCTTTGACCAGCAATTGTTTATCAATATAATACAGGTGATGCAGTCCAGAATCAAATGTATATTGGGGACCTGAGAGAAGGTCATGCTCTGGGTGGTAATCTTACAGCTCTGAAGTTGATAAAAGGTTGAATGTTTTCTCAAAAAAATGGGATGAAGATTTGACTGCATGTGTTAGGCAGCTGTTGTTTTCGTCTGTTAAATTGGCAACAGGAGGCAAGTGAAGAGGAAGTAACAAGATTTGGGTGACGCTGATAGCAAAGGGATAAAACAAAGAAAGAGAACTAAGAGCAGTGGAAAGAAATTTTGCTCATTTCGCCTCCGGTACTTGACCTTTCCTTTTCCAGTTCTTTTTTCCTGATATCCAGGGCTCATTGTATATTGTCTCAAGTAACACCCTGCTGCCTACAGGTCATTAGTTGGAAGGCTTTACTGGCCATCCAGAAAAGCTGCTAAGAAAGGAATTCAGAGAGTTAATAGTAATTATATCAATGAAGCCACAACATGTAATTTGCAAGGCATTCTAGTGCTGCTAAAATTTCTTTTATGTTCTGAAAATAACATTTCTTTCGTTGAGTGGAAAGGCAAAGGATTATGTTGCCTGCACTGAAGCATTTACTCAAGATTTTTGCCCACAAGCCAACAAAGTAAGGAAAAAGCAGAGGTATAATATTAAAATGGAAGCATATATCTGCACCAAGAATCAATACAGCCACACAAGCAAAGGTTTCTAAAAGAGATGTAGAATATATTGACAGAACTAGTTTTCTGCTGCTATAGCTTAAGTCATTTTCACTACCAGATTCCAGATTTATTTTAATATAATAACATAAACATCTGCATTTTTGCTGATAAAGTTATACAGCTAGGGGCAGGAAAATAAAGTAATACCACAGACATTCATAATGGCATTCCATGAATTTTCATATCCTTGTTCAAAGGAAATTCACGTATTCTTTTGTCCTATTTCACACCCCCTCCCATCCTTGGAAATGTTTCATCCATATAGATGAAACATTATTTGCTTGCCATACTTTTCAAAAAATTTCTGTCACAGATCCATGCAAGCCTAATGGAAGGTACAATTCAAACATATCAGGGCTTTAAACAAAGCAACTTTCTGATACAGTTAGTCACTAGTTCTGATAGCTAGTCAGTCCTGCCTAATTTACTTGGGTTCCTTTCTGGTAGCTTATGCATATCTTTTTCAGCCCGAGAGAGAGACAGAATGGGGGAAAAAAAAATATTGTCTGGGTGACAGTACACATAAACAGAGACTAGTCAAATGCTAGACCAGGTAAGATGTCCCTGGTGAGTCCACAGCATTCTAGTAAGGAGAAACAGTTGTGCTGATGTTTTCACTGAGATACTGTTGGGATTTTCCTTTCCTGCCTCTTTCTGTGATGGCATTTGACATATGGTTCTATGCTGTTCAATTACACATCTCTTTTCCACCTCAGATAGGATTTTTCATTTATCTGTTGTTTCCCATTCTTCACTAGAATTATATTTTATTCATCCTTCCACATAGTTTTATGTTATTACTTTTTACCAGGGATTGGAAAAATTTAGTCTGGAGAAGAAGTTTAATCAGCACAGACCCTGGCTTAGAATGAGTTTCCCATTTTAAATGGGCTGAGGGTTGGTTGCTGACATGGTTATTCCCATGCACTGAAAATGTGTTTAAAACTATCCCATTTGATTAACTTGTAAAGTCTAAGAGTAGCTAGCAGATTCAATTATGGATTCAAATTATGCAACTAAATTGGTCTAATTTTTAAAAGTGATGAATGAAGTGCATTAAAAGAAATGGATAATAAAGGTCTAAAGAGGAATCAGCAAAGACTCTATTAATTAAAAGTCAATGAACAAATGCATACCCTTGCGTGAATGGGTGCACAGCTATAAATACATTGATTTGCATCAAAAATCCAACTTGACATAATGTTTATATTACACTGGGTTTAATTTCCTGCATATTTGAAATCCATTTAAGTACATGTTAATGATGACAAGAGATATCAGAAATCTGCTCCTAATATTGCAACAAGCAATAACTCTATTAACGATATTAGGGTGAAGTGCCTTTCCTGGAAGACAGAAAGATGCTTAAAAACATATTGAAAATCTGTGCAAGAAATAATGTTGTCTGACAAGACATAAAGCTGTCTGACCCTAATTATGACTTTTGGTTGTGTCAGGAATAGCCCAGCAAGGCACAATGATAAAGTGCCTTTCTAAGAATCCTCAAGAGAGGCTGGGTCACAGAGTTGCAAGTGCTGCACCCATAGACCAGCTCTCAGAGGTATCCACGGCATCAGCAGTGTTTCCATGGGAGTCACATCAGACCCTGCCACAGCCCAGGAACACAAAGACAAGAGGACATTTAAAGCTGCAGATTCATCTCGTGGTCTCTGCTATAACTTTCACTTGGGATCAGACCATGTTTAGACCCCACCTGACGCTGTAGTACACCACAACGACACAAAGACTCCAACTTCAGAAGGCTGAAAAAGTGACTCCTTTATTCTTGGAAAATGTCTCCCCTCTTACACCATTCTACATAGACCAATTTAATTGGTAACAAGAAGACAAACCTCTTCAATCACATTGGTCAGACCAGAGGGACATCAAGAAGAAGTCCCTCCTAGGGAAAGAATGTAAAATAAACATTTTTTCAGTTACCAAAACATGTCTCTTGTTTACAGAAAATTCCCTGGGAAAGGAATTTCAGAAACCAAAACATGTCAGGCACGAACCAGGCTACACCCACCTGTGTTGGTGAGGTTTTAATTCCATCTCCCTTTTTTCAAGGAAAAACCATCTTTTTTCAAGGAAAGCACGTCTTCAAGATAATTGTTTGAAATGACCACCTATTTTAATGTGGATTTTCACACCTCCCTTGCAGACAAGACCTGAATGTCTGTAAGTCCTTTCCTGCACTGAAAAAGAGCCCAAACACATTGCCTTGCATGTGAACCATGGCCCAAACCTATATATGCATTTTCAGTACATTTCTGTTTTAAGTAGAAGGACTATCTAAGAACTCAGTGGCCCTCTGGAGTATGCTTCTTTCTACCTTTGTCCAATAAATAAAAGCTTAACACCATTGTTCAGCAAACTAGATCAGGACCTGCATATCAGCCCTTTTCATCCAGCCTTCTTGGTTTTTTTTTATTTTTAACTGATGAGCTTATTGTCATCAGTTGCTAAAAAGCTGGCACACTTTCCTGCAGCTGTTGAAGAGAAATACCTGCTTGCATGCCTGCAAAGCACAGAGCTAGCTCCTCAGGGACAGCCTTTTTCTGACAGATGCAATGTGCATCTTCTGCAAACACTCAATTACATTTTCAAGATGAGAGATTTGAGTTTCAAAGGTTCTCACAAGTAAATCCTCAACTGTTTAAATTTAAAGTATTTTCAGAAAATAATTTATTTTTAGTTTAATATTTGTAGGAAATACAAAAAAGTGGGATGCTTCAAATCCCTTGTGGGTGAAACTTAAATGTCAGCTCAGAATGAAGAGGTTAGGATGTGATTGGTGAGGTGGGGCTGGAGACTGAGGGAGGCACACCCACTGACAAGGGAAAACAAATGGTTCTTGTCAAAATCATGGAGAGACAGCTTGTGTTGCACAGGTCAAACATTACCCTAACCAAATCATTCGCAGTTCATAGCACAACCTTTGACTGGGAAGACTGTCACATAACAAAGAGGACAGTTGGTACCCTGTGAATAGATGCTGCCTCCTGTCAAAAGAGTCCTTGATTCACCCAGTTTAAAAGCTGCTTTCTCCACAGTCTTTCAGGCATCCCTGCTTCCTGCTTCAGAGACTCCATCTCTTGGAAATAGCCTGTCAGGTCCCATCTGTTTTTTTTGTGAAGCTGCCGGCCCCCTGAGAGAGGGTCCACCATTCCAATCTCCTGCCTGATGCTGGAAAACCAAAGGGGAATAACCTCTGCAATCTGCCAGAAATTGGTTTTCTGAAAGCAAGGACTCTGCTTCAGAGAGCTGCAATCTACCATACTTAGAGGAAAATTAGTTTTCTAAGTACAGTGCTTTCTTCTGTTGACTGCTTCAGCCCTCTGTGTCTGCCTGTGCTTCTTCTCCTCACCGTGAGGCTTGTGGGAGCTTAAACCTAAATAACTCATTAACAAGCAAAATCCAGTACACTGTATTTTTTATTCCAGCAGGTATTGTGAAGGGAAGGAAACAATGACAAAGTAACTTTCAGAAAACTCTTGCTATTTTAATGATAGTAAAACTGCTTGAGCACTAAGCAGGCTACAGCTGGTATAATTAACAGCTGTTACATTTGTCAGTGCCTCAAAAATGATTAGCAGGTGTCCTAGTTGATTTGACAAGTTCATTAATCATTGGATGCTTTCCTTCAAATTGACTTATCAGTCTTAATGTGCCTTCACTATTGCTTTACAGAGGGCAATAATATTACACTGAGTATTATAGACATAAACTGACATCATGTACCCCAATGGACTTAGCATCCAAATAACGAGACAAACATGCACAGTAAAGACAGCATGCAGCAAAAGCTGAGAAGAAATATCTGCTGTGAGAACGAGACAGCAGAGAGTTCCAAGGCAGATTTTGGACCGGAGAGTAGTTTCTAAATGGAGTGGAAGAGTAAGAAAACAAATGGAAGTTGTATGACAAGGAAAAAGATTAAGGTGTTTGTAGTCAGAATCCTTTACATAAATTTGAATTTTTCAAAAGCTTTAAGATAAACGTAAGGTTTTAGGGTGATTCAGCAAAGATGGTGAAAGGTGAAAGAAAAACTGCATCATTTTGCATAAAGAACAAAGACAACAAAAGAAAGGCTAAAGAAATAAAGTTTTGGAAGAGCAAAATTGAACTCTTGGGAAATGATAGAAAGAGGACATACAATTTAATGAGCTACAGCATCCCCAGTGAACAAAGGGAAAAGAAGAAGTAGCCTACTGTGCATGGAAAAGTTTCAGAGGTGAGAAGAGGACTTTCAAGTTATTAAAGGGCACAGGATGGGTGGATTTTCTTGCTGCTTTTAGTAGTTTTGCTTATTTTTGTTTTGTTTCCTTTCTCCTGGAAAAGGAAACTATTTGATACTCTCTTAAAGGATGGCCCATCCTCTAGCAAAAAATATTTCTCATGTGACATCATTCAGACCAGAGTACAGAATGGATTTATTAGGGAACTGAGTTAACTTCCAGATTATTCTGACACATTGTTCATTGGCAGTGTCAGAGAGATTGGGTTTTGAAGTTGATGGACTCCTGAATTATTCTGATGTCTATATCATGTCTATAGAACAATGTCTTTGCTGATTTTCTACAGCTTCTTATCTGGATAGCAGAGACTGGGTCTGAAGCTTAATGTAGACAAATGAGTGACACAAGGCATAATAAGTCTTTACAATTTTTTTCGCATGTTATACTAATGTTCTATATTGCATTGGCTAAAGATCTCTGTATGCACTGCAGTGAGTTCTGCTTCAGTCATTTCATACACACACACACACACAGATGTGTATTTATGTTGCATACATGCATATTCTTGCTTCCTCCATTTGCTCTTCTCTGTACTGTCTCTACCTTGCTACAGCAGAGGATCATTTTTTGTGGGGGTCTTACATACTAGTTCATAAATAGGAATAGATGTCAGTTTCAAGAATCCTAGCTGACCTCATGCTACTTCCATGCAGGGCTAAAGGTGCTGTCGTGTCCTCTTTCTGTCTAAAGAGTAGAGATGTGAGTGAAACTTGCTACTAAATTTTAGAGCAAAACACTGAAATACTGTTCTAAAACTATGTCAGTTACTGCCAGATATTCCTAAAGCTTAACATCTATTTGTACTTTAAATCTTGAGTACTCTTCCACTGTTGAAACTCTCCTACTTGATAGATCCCAGAGGTGAAGATGTTACTGTTCCTGGCAATATTTTTACTCAAGTTGCCTGGGCATAAGAGGAATTTCTTTGCTTATCCTGAATGTCAATGCCAATTGAAAGCCCCTGTTACATTAAAATGGTGCAAAATTTTGTCAAAAAGTGAATCACCAAGACAGACACTGCTACTAAAAAAAGCAGAACAAACTCTGAAACATTGGGATAATTTGTGCACAGTTATTCAAAGGTATCAGCAAGCAGAACACTATTTGTATGGAAAAGCAATTATTGCAGGAAAAATGTGAGCCTGTAAATGTAGCACATATTGCTTTCCTATGCTTTTTATGTAATTGGTATCATTATGCTACATAATGACACCAATTACTTAAAAATTAAGCACACAAAAATGCATACTTCATATTTATTGTATTCAGATTGACTTCCTATCTGCAGCACATCAGGGCCAGACATCCTTTAATAAATTCTACATGTGCCTTCAGTATTTTCTCTAGGGTTGTATTTTTTAATGGTTATTCTTTTAGTGGGGAATCTCAGGCATGAAAAATTAAAAAGGTCAACTTTATGATGAAACACATGAGCTTGGATATTCTAAGTAGCACCCTAGACTGCAGAAGCTAATTGCTTTTTGACAGAAGAACTCTCTTAAGTGCTCATGCACTTAACAGGTTCATGTGAAAAACAGGATGCATCTCCAGCCTGCTTCCCAGCCTGCTGGGATTTGTTGAGATGAGTGACGCTGTGAAAAATAGAAATCACCTGGAGCCTGTTAATATTATAATCAAGGGAAAGCACAATTACTGCTGTTTTAATCCATCTGTCTGTATGCATCCTCTCCACTTCCAATCACCTGCTTTAGTCACAGGTGCATTGTTATTGAGATGGCATTAAAAAATCCAAGCCGTGCATGTTCCAAATTGCCGTACGCTCTTCCACGTCAGTCTGTCTGTCTCTGTAGCTTTAGTGCAGCCATTTGTCAGGAAGGAGAGCAAACAAAGGTCCCAGATTGCATGAAGTAAAGCCAAAGTACCTTTGTGTGTGGAGGCTGGCTGAACGATGCCCGAATTTAAGTTAGCAGGTTGCAATTTTGACAAGTGCTGTTTATGTTAAATGAAGGGGAAAAAAAAAAAATCAGGCAAATGTACTGAATTCTAACAACTCATGTAAAGCTCAGCAATGCTCAATAGATGCCATGCCACATATCTGGAACACTAAGGTAGCTTTGGTAAACAAACATAAATTTGTAGAATATGATGGCAGTTCTGCAAAAACAATCTGACATGATAATATACTTAGTTTTTGATTTCACCTTCTATGATGCTTCATAGCCTAAGTGATCAGAGTGACAAGAATTCTACATGATAAAATCAAATTACAACAACAACAGCATCAACAATCAAGCAAAAACAACTGCAACAACCAACACAAGTAGTAACTTTTAATTTAGAATAAGAGAATGTTAACTGAACTAAGGGTATATTTTCAAATTTCAGTAGGCAAGCTATAGGGAGGAATGTTGGATAGATTAACAATGCAGATGTTCACCATTTTCAGCTAACAGGCCTTTTCCATGTGAAACTTTTTTATCAGACATTGTTTTGAAAAAGCTGAATATTACTCACCATGCGAGTCTCTGATTTGCTAAATGTTTTGTATAGAAAAATACTAGATCCTTGGATTCAAATAAAAAATTCTTCATCTATAATCAAAGAGACTATTAGAACCATTTTGAAGATCATCAGAAGAATGGGTTTTGAAGCTAATTGTAGATATTGGAAAAGAATGGCAGATTCTTGTACACTCCCTTAAGATATTAAAAATAAAATTTTAAAAAGAGCTAGCTTTCCAAACGTATGATAAACACACTTTTGTATGCGCAAACCAGGAGTTGATCTATAATCTCAGCAATTTAAAATTGCCTGTTCTTTTCCAGTTGGCAGTCTGTTTGGGAGAAAAAAAAACCTTTTAACAGTCTTTCAGAAGAATGTTACTTTTCAATTTCAGTGAAGTTTACTTTGAACACCTGAAGTTAGAGGAAGAATTATAAACCTCCTGAATGATCAATGCAGCTCCATATGCTGACTCCAAAATGCCACCTAATCCCTCCACGAGGCGTCTAATGGCCTTGATGCTTTTCACACAGTCTTCAAAATTCCCCCTGAGACTTGTTTAAAGCTCCGAGCACTGAGTCGAGCTCCCTTAGGAGCTATGGATCAAATGGAGCCTGTTGCTCCTAAGTGTGTTAGAGCTGAGGAAGACACCTTTGCAAAGTTCAGCTCCAAGTTCAGACCTGTTCTGAGATCAAACTCCCCAAATCAAATCTTGCTCGACTGCACATTGCTTGTTCAGACCACTGCAGTCAGCTGTCATCTGTGGCTACCCTCATCTAGGAATCCCTTGTCTGGAAATAGGTGGAATAAATTTTGTTTTTCTGGAAGTTCATGAATTCTTGTTAGTTATGGATCTCACCATCCAAGCAAAAGGATAATACCTTCATATGACTTTGGAAAAAAAGCTGCTGGATTTTTTTAAATTTGTTGTTGTTGTTGTTGTGTTTGTTTGTTTGTTGGTGATTTTTTGTTTGGTTTACATACAATTACATTTACACAAAAGGAGTATTTCCGGAATAGAAAATACAATGTGCTGTGTAGGGATTTGTTTCATCCCCATATTTAAAAATCATAGCATAAAATGACTACTACCTCTGGTAATTTTTAAGATCTTCATAGTGAAACTCTCATAGCAGTATTATTTACAGAATCAAAAAGAGCCTTGAAATGCAGCATGTATTGCTTACCTATGTCTCAGATATAATAAGTATAATCATTCTGAATGTGACTAACCTATTTCACTCAGAGCTTCATAACTCATGTGCAGAAGACATTTGGAAAGATCTGATACTTTAAAAATGACAATTTGTTCCGTTCATGTAATTCACATTTCTGTAAAATTTTTTGCATTGTTATATTCTGATGGTTGCAGCAGGAAGCAATAATCATGGCAAAAAAGAGCAAACAGCCTGGGGAAAAATCCTTTTCTTATGATACACAGTGATTTTAGAACGATCTTTACAAAACAAAAAGCCACTGAAACCTAAAATGTAAGTTCAGACAGAGTACAAAGCAATGATTTAGCAGATTAATGTTTTTGAGGATGAGATCAATTCATGCAGTTTGTAATAGAAAATGTTTACAAAAGTCCGCTGCAATCGTTGAAATGCTTCTGGGTTATGTGTTTTGTGCCACTGCTACCTAGCCACAGCAAATTTTCTGCAGACACCTCTAATGGAGAATCAGGAGGCTGCCATCTGAAATCGAGGCAAGCACCACCAGCTGATACAGCAAATGCCAAGTGGCTATTTAGCAGTGCCAGCTCACGATAGACTCACACAGAAAAACTGCCTGCCCCCTCCTTCTCCCTTTTGTACCTAAATCTTCAAGAAACTAAATCACTTCCTAAAAGCAGGGATGGAGAAAGCAGTCTATTATTCCCTGGCAGACCACAAAGGATTGCCCATATTGACAATCTGTTTTGTGTAGGCAGGCTGCAGAAGCAATAAATCCTATTAACCTGTTCAAAGTCAAATGAAGACATTTAGAAAACAGAAGTGCTATTACATGCAGTGGTGAAAGCAGAGCATATCAAAGAAAGGTTAAATGGATGCACCAGTATTAGATTATGCAGTTACAATTGTAAAATCCCCCCAAACGTTTTTATCATCTGCTCTTGCCCTTCAGGATATTAATTACATCCCCTTCAAGCTAACTAGCTGACCATTGAAATATTATCTTCTGTTCTGTCAATAATTTTCAAGATTAAAAAAATCAATTTCAAGCTAACAGGACTTCTGTGGAAAATGCTTATGTTACACTATGGTTTAGCTAGTGCACACTTCCTCTGTCCAAAACATATGGCATTTTGTGTGTACAGACCATTCTGGAGATTTACTGTGATTATGCCATGATGTGCTTATTGTAATGGATTCGGCAGCCTTTCTGATTTTCTACCTGTTTTGTTCAAGAGCAGCTGCTAGCTTCAAGCTGTTGCCTGCTTCCAGTGGCAGAGGATGAATGAAAGAGTGCTTTCCAGGGAAGACATGTTTTGAAACAGACATACTGACAATAAACCAGTTCACTAGGGAGGCATAACATTGACTGGATAAAAGTTGAGTAATCATTCTATGATAATTTACTGAAACTGGGTGCAATTTCCTTTAAAATAGAAATTCCCTCTGCTGCTGATGTTGGACTTGGAGGACTTTTACTGATGAAAGCGTGGCATTTGCTTTTATGAAGCAGCTGATCTTTGGAGATTCATTAAAACTCATTATTTTTCCTTATGCATAAGTGACTGTTAATACTTATTCACTGAATGAGAGGAATGGGGATAATGGAGTTGTCTAAAGCAAGGCTTGACAGTGCTTCTCTTCCTCCAGTTCTCTCTGCTTGTTGTGACTGAATACACTGAATTGAATTACTAAGGAAAGCCTTGATAATCCCTTGGTAAAATGTTGAGAGCTTCAGGTGAGGCTGCCCAGCATTGCCTTGATTTCTGTTCCTGGCTTTAATTGTGAATCAGATGTGTGCAGTCAGTCCAGCTCCTCCCAGAGCTGTTCTTCCATGGGAGTGGGGAGGAGGACCTGAGGATCCAGCCCCTTGTCAGTAGCCACTTCCCAGAGCACTCCCAGAAAACAGGGCTATCTGAACAGCAGTTTACCTAAATGGAAGGCAGGGAACCACATCCTAGTCCCAGACTTATTTTTCCTAATCTTTAGGAAAAGAGTATGTGGAAGAGGAAACAGTTAATGAATTAGGTGCAAAAGAATACTGCAAAAACGTCAGAGAATTCTCTGCCATGTTCTTGTTGCAACCTTCTCCCTGGAAATGGCAGATATTAATATTTTATTGACTTGAACCTCTGGGGTAGATTCCAGATGTCACTACTTGATCATTGTGAACATATAAGGAAAAATAAATTCTGTCATGGCAATGTTGAATTCCTATCTATGGAAATGATGGTTACCAGAAGACAAATGTTCCTGTGGCTTTGTAGATGCCTTTTTTTTCTCTGGTTGTGATTATGCACACACGACTGATCTGTTTGCAGAAAACATGGACATACAGAGGTAAAATAAAGCAGAGGAAAACTCACAACATTTCATTATTAAATTGTATACATTAAGAAATCCTATTTCCTTTACTGTGCTCAGACTGGAATAGAGGCTGTCCAAGCTCAAAGGTAGAGTTAAAAGAATGCTGCCTGCTGAGAAAAAACCAATGCTCCAATGGTTTTGAAAACGTGAATCACTTTATGCCAGTCAGTTTCAAGCAGTTGGGTACTGCAAAACTGATGCCTCAATAGTGCTGCAGATAGGGTGAAAGGTGCTGCTCAGAGGCACACCTTGAAAGCCCCCCAAATGCATCAGAGGCGCATTTCTGTGCTCTCTGCCTGCCCAACCGGTGCTGAAGATAACATCTATTAAAGAAGTGGTGACAATTGGCTGATGTCTACTGAGAATAAAAGCAAAGAACAGATAACCTCTGATTTTAAGGGAAAGAATTTTCTTCAACTGGATGGAACAATGACTTTTTCACTAATGAATATTACCTGTCACTTAAAATCTAGGCTTGAGGTGGAAATTTCAGAAAATGTACAACAAAAAGACTCAATTTTCAATCTCAGACACCATTCTCCTTAGAATTGCAGCACTGCAGAAGTCAGAGAGCCAAGAATCCTTAGGGAATGTCTGCAGAGGATCCTTATTGCATGCATTGTTTTGTATGCTACATAAGCATTAAAAAATTAAGACATACGATAAACTTTCCCCTCCCAGTACTAGGATTCCAATTCGTGACTCCTTCCTGAACTCCAAGGTCAAAGTCCACAGCATGACTCCAACACTAGCAGGAGATCTAGATATCATTGGTATTGCTGAAGGTCCAGGGAACACAGACTATAAGTGTGCAATTGCCATGACATTGTAAACATACAGAAGTGTATATAGACATAGTATTGACTGAAATAACCTACAGACTGTCTTCTGACCTAGAGGCCAAATGGTATAGCACAGCTTATGTTCACACAAATAAACCCTTTTTCTGCCTCAGAACAAGATGAGTAGATCCAAACTGGCTACCAGAGATACTCCCTGGTTTGTGCTTCCTCTGCACCCATGGCCCAACAGAGTCTGGGACAGGGATACTGGTCTGGGCTGAATGCATGACAGAGACTGTAGAAAAAGTCAAACATTATGAATAATCATGCTGCAGGTTTTAGGATGAGCCCTGTCCAAGTATAAATGTACTATGAAAGTCCAGAGCCTAAGTAGCCAGCCAAAAAATCTACCAGAACACCAGGTACTATGTTAAAGATGACTTGCCTGCACTTTAAATGAAGATCATGACACTGTTAAGACAAAACATTTCAGGGCTGATGCATTTTTCAAAAGAATCATGTTCCTTCAGAAAATTCCCAATCAGCTCTGATTCTGAGATTGCAAGAGAAACTTAAGTTATCAAAAATATTGTGAGCAGTTTTCTGACCCCATTAGCTTGGCCTGGTGCAGACACTTATTCCAGCGATTCTAGGGTATACAGTTGCATTAAAGCAAGGTACTTTTAATTTTTTTTTCTGGGAGGCAAAAGCCTTGTTCTGCTGTCTGTGCTAGAACATGGCAAAAAAATTGCAGAATTCTTAATGTCATATAATTTTTTATTGTACAAATACTAAACATTAGGGACATCTAAATACTTCCTAGATTTTTATTTTCCTTAGACATAGTTTTATTTTTAGTGTGGTAGTTAGCTCCACCAGAAGCACTCAAGTTGTATTATAGAATTTCAGGAACCTATCACTGATCAGTGCCTTCAATACAGGTTCAGTTATAGTTGCTCACATTGTTTATCTTTGGTGAATTTTACAGACCAGATTTTCGGAACTGTGGTATTGTGACTGGAATAGTCACGACTAAAGCTGCAAAACAGTTCATTCTATCCTTTCATAACACTATACTTTGATGTGCTCAGTTCATCTTCTGCTCAGGAAGCTGTGCTAACAGCACACAAAAATGAAACATGAAGCATACTATCTAAAGTATACCATGCAAGTTTCATTGCAAATTTGAGAAAAAAAGTCATAGTTCTGGCTTTTTCTGGTATTTTTGGTGATTTTTTTTTCTTTTTTCTTTTTTCTTTTTTTTTTTTAATATGTTCATCTCCATAGTGAAGTGAGGAGGTTGGCTATATGTTTTATGACTTTCTATATTATACTCAGGACAAAATCACATTAACTCATGAACTGAGTCCTTGTATGTTCAGAACTAGAGGGGCTTTTTTTGGGATATGAAGAAAAATGGCAAATGTCGCCTTTGTATAAAGAAGAACAAGGTAGTACTGTAATGTCAGCAGGAATACCACACATGGTGACACTGAGGTATAGCTGTACTGTGGATGGGGTTTTCCATATTGCCAAGGAGCAGCAGTCATTTTTATTGTACCTTCAGAATCAGCTCAGGAATGGGGTTGGTGAATGTGACACGTGACTATGAGTTTTCAGTATGCAGAGCTATTGCTTTTTGTTTAACTACATGCTGTAAAGGAATACTTATGGTTACAGAGGCTTGTGCTACTTATTATTATTGCTGTTCTTCTCAGTACTATTCCTACATCTCAAACAAGTGTAATAAGCTTTTTCTACCTTCTAAATTCCTTTGTATAGCAAGAAAATCAAATCGATTAGGCTTTTATCCAGAATCTCTTCAAAGAGAGAAGCTCACCAAGACTAGGTAAATAGGGCCCAATCCAAGTCATTCGACCTGTGTATAGCTGGAAAATGTTCACATGAAGCTCTCATGCTATGACAGTGAAATAAAAACAGGACTATGCCAATACCAGAACTGAGGAGTAATTTAAATGCCAGCTATTGGAGGAAGCAAGTCAGCAGGAAAGCATGACCAGTCAGCACAGCACCACCCACATCACACAGCCCCAGGATGGCCAAGAGGCACTGAACCTGGGGATCCATGATCTCAGTGTTCTATCATGTCACTACAGGCTCAGCCAGAATCAGAGTCCCCTGTGTGAAGGGATACATATGAGATGGTCAAAACAAATTCTCAGGAAAATTCCCTCAGGTCTCAAAGTAATGAGTGCAATGTTCAGCTCTTTGTTTTCATAATTCCAACCCTGCTCAAAAAGAAAATCACAAATGCTATTTGCCTTTGTAAGTGCAAGAACATCTGTGAGAAGCAGAACTGTTTCTGCCAGTCTCAGCTCATGCTGATGTTGTTGTCTTTCTCTCCATCAGGGAAATAAACCTTTCAGAGACAATGCTGTTTGCCTTGGTCAGGTAAGACTGTTTAAAGCTGAATTCTCTCTTCTGAGCTGGAGAAAACTTGTTTTCAGACAATTATATAGCTTAGTTTCATACAAACACAGCTCATTAAGAAGGGAAGTTTTTAGGGAAATGAATGAGTACAATTCTACTGACAAAGCTCCCTACTCATTATGAAAAACGTTTATGCTTTGATGTGTAAAATTCAGTTTTCTGCAAGAAGTAGTGAAGAAACGCAGCTAAAATTTGATAGAAGCAACAACAGATAATGCATATAGACATTAAAAATCTCTCATAGCAATCCTTCAAAATACTAATGACACATGCTTTAGCATTATTGTCAAAGAGAGAAACAGCAATATACTGTGCTCTGAGCCAATGTCAAAGATGCCTGAACCTGATGCCTGCCTGCTAACATGAAAAGACAGTGTTATTAAGTTAACATTTTACAATGATTCATTATCCTCTTCACATTGTGCTGATTTTTCCCAGTCCCACAGTGAAAAAAGGACTTTCTAAAGTACCAATCTATATCATTAAGAATCAATTTTCTTTCAACCATTGTATTGCCCTAGAAAAGAACTTTGCCTTAATTAAATAATGTTATTTTTCTCCATTAGGTTCAAAGAGCCAAAACTTAATTACATGAGCTCTCGTCTCCTTTCTCACACATAAATATTGTCACCACTCTAAAAGCACAGGAAGAGACAGCTGATGTGCAAGGTATGTGTATGAGTGTGAGCAGGTAGGAGAGGGGAGGCTGCTGTCAGAAGGGAGGTGCAGGAACAAAATTAGCAAGGAAAAATTTAAGAATGGGCTTTTATGAGCAAGATGTTCTTCCTGCACAAGTGAAGACCTTTACATTGGGTAAAAAGGACTGGAGAATTAAGAACACAGCATTAGGTTTACTGCTGCATTTGATATTTTGCAAGAGCTTTGCTGCATTTTGTTTTTTTTTCCCAGCATATTACACTGTACATATTTTGAGCACAAGAATGGAATATACTGGTTTATTAGCAGAACCCAAGGGTTACATCAACAGGTAACTCTTCCTAAAAGATGAGTATTATCCATCTGAGCACAGTGAAGGCTGTTACGACAGTACAAGTTCTTAGATTGTTCCTTTGCAGTTCTGTCAAAGGGACATGCCTTTTTAATTCTAGCATTTCAACTTGGACAAGCCAGGGCCATCCTCTGTGTTGTTTGATTCCACTCATGAATATTTTGGGACACACAGAAATACTCTTTTGTTGTTTGCCTCATTCCTAATGACATTATTAGTTAAGCAGCTTTTATTTTCCATGCATTCCTGTGACTACTTCCCTCATCTCCCATGCCTTTGCTGTTTTGCCTCTCCTTCTGTCATGCAGTCTGTCTTGCTGATACATCTGCTGCCTGATTCTTTTAGTCTTGCTCTATCATTTGCTGGTGTATCTGGAGGAACGTCTGGCCTTTTTCTCTGCTCAGGCCTTATCAATATCTTTCCAAATAAAACTAAAATGAAAACCACAAGAAAAAAAAAAAAGAGATCAAATGTACTTCCCTTGCAGAAGGCTTGTTTTCCCGTCCTGCTCTAAAGGCAGGAGCTTTATCAGCTCTCTGTTTAACCTTTGGTGTCCTGCTGATAACCTCTTGATCTCTCACTTTGTTAGTCTCAGCTTCTGAGGAGCATACTGCCTCTCCTCCTGTGCCATGTTTTCTCCTTGCTCCTGAAAATGCCCACTGCTGAGATTATTTTCAATCTCTTGCTTTAAAACCTCCATTTCTTCTCCTTAGTTTCTTCCAGTGAAATTCAACTTCTTCATTCTCTTGCAAGGCTCTCTGTGTCCTGTCCCACCTGGCTTGTCCCCTCCTGTCAGTGTGAGAGTGCACTGCTGATGACACATCAGCTTCTTGTCAGTTACTTCCTAAATTTCAAACTTTCACACACTTCTGTCTTTTGCTGCTTTTTAGGATAGTTTTCCAGCAGATAATTTTTTTCAGAAATTTACTCATTCTGAATCATATGGCTTTTTTATCATGCCTACAGGAAACTTGACAGTGGTCAAACAGGAGATCCAATGAAACTTCAAACTGGTATTCCCTCTCTGTCTTCCTGTCTTTTGCTGCTTTTCATATGGGCTGGCTGGCTTGTTTTATACTTTGAATGTTAGTTCTTTTGGATGGGAACCACTGCTTTTTTTTTTTCCAATCATATTTCCTCAGCAATGTTGAGGGCCTTTACGTGTTTGAGTAACCTAATTGAGCACGGGGATCTAAAACACAGGTAGACAATTCAGTAAATATATTCTTGTAGAAGTACACTTTTTCTGAGTATTCCTATCTCTCTACCAGGGCATGAGAGTTATTTAATGCCACCTATGCTATGCTATCTTTAAAGATTTTAAGACTATTGTATTCTAATTAATCCTTAAGAGAAGCAGGGAACATAAATGCTATTCTACTGTTGTAAGTGCTTAAATACATATACAGATCACCTTTCCATAATATTGGGTTACCTACAATGTTTAATGGAATTATCCTGGCAGCATCTTCCTGAAATATTTAAGAACCACTGTTTGTATAGTACAGACAATAACTGGCATGAATTAAGCACCTTGCCAAAGGTCTTATGGTAAGTCTGCAACAGAGCAGAGATTTCGATGCTGGCGTCCTACCTTCATAGCTGTACTATTGCAACTTAATAACACAATTATGCTTCATGATGTTTTAAATCAATCTGACAGCATCAGGGCTTGAAAGGTATTGTACATGATGCAGACTTTGCAGAAATCCAAGCAGTATTACCGTTTGGATTTACCGTAAATACTATGGATGGGTAATTACATATTACAAATTTTGAAGCATGAAATAATAATTTTAATGATTGCATGAAGCATATACTCAAGTACAAACACAGGAAGGAACAAAAAGAAATTAAGACTAATATACAGCACATAAAAATCAGTGGACAGGATCACTTTGAAAATGGTCAATACTTTTATGTAACAGTTTACTTACGGTTTATTTATTTGGTATGTAAATTACCATCAATAATGCAGATGCAGTACATAAGAAATGCTTTTCCTCCACTTGTTTTACTGGAATAATATTACACAGTTCATCTTTTCAAGGGCTATATAACTAAAACCCAAACTGGCTAAGGTGATGCCTTCACATTAGTCTTATTCCCATAACTCAGGCACTTATCTCCACTAAAATCAATAGATTTTTGAGTGTGTGAGAATCAAAAGACAAGCATACTAAACACTTTTAATCCTGTGTTGGCAAATAGATATGTAATTCTGTTACACTTATCTCCAAGGCTGATCTCTAATTTGCATATTTTCAGCATTTTGATCTATAAATGGGTTTTAATTTGTTGACTTTTGCAAGTACAGACTTGTGGGAGTGAGGGCAGGTCACGGATAATCAAAGAGTAAAACAAAGACAGAAGAAAGATGCAGAGAATCAGAGCTCAATTTCTGTATGAAATGCAATTAACATTATAATTTCCTTGTACCACACAAAGACTGTACTGTACTGGGTGTCCCCCATATTCAAGGGCTTTTTGAAATATTCAAGAGATCTCTATCTGTGCAAATGGTACAGAGTCTTATGAAATGAACATGAAAAATTTAGGCATGCTTTTCTCTCTCTTCTGCACTTGGAAAGAGGCACAGAGAGATGAAATAACTTTCAAAAGAACATTGTGATAGATCTGGAAGCAGAACCCTCTGACCTGAACCGCAGCTCGGGGCCTGAACTGAAAAGCTTTTCACCTTCTCTTATAAGACAAGAGTTCAATGAACTGTGGAAATGAAGAAAATTGTACATAGGCTCTGTAGATAGAATTAGACATTGATATGTGGGGGTGCTTGAGAAACTGCCAGCTTATAACTCTTTCCGCTGTATGACAAAAGACTGGGATGCAAATGCTATTTATACACAAAGCCAATGACTACCTTAAGCCCTGGCACTACATGCCAAGATTAACAGTGGTGTATAACCCGCACTGTATCCCTCACAAGCACTGCCCTACCCATGGTGAAATGGCAGCTATACCTCCTATTGCTTAGAGGTAGGAACTTTCAGTCAGCCTCCACTCTGCAAATACTAAACAGAATGGAACTCAAACAGTTGCAAATCAAATCCCCATTAATATCACTGACCTCATTCTTTACCTGGAATAATTCTTTCCAGAGACCAGTCATTTAAGTATATCTATCCTTGATAACCCAGTAGGCCTGAAAATGAAATAGCTTCTCTAATGCAAGCAACAAGAATCAATAGCCTTTAAAAACACAAGGACACTTTATTGTCTGAAGCGTATGGGTGTATGAGTCATGCCATCACTAGATCAGTTCATTTTGGTAATTTGTAGACATAAGGACAGGCAGAGTTGTGGTCCTTGCAGAGCATATTGAATGGGCCTGATGCTCAAGATTTGGGAGCTCTATAAATGAGACTTCCCTGGGAGAGGAGAGTATGTGAGCAGAGACTACATTAAGGGTTAGTTCTGTCCAACAAAAATATTGAATTAGTTGTGGCCAAATTTTTTTCTGCATGTATCAACAAACCTTTAAATAGCTGTTACTGTCAAAGTGTGATGAAGCTAAGATCTCACCTTCGCAGATTCAGCTATGATGCTGATCAAGAATTGGGGAAGGCAGGAAGTTAGGGAGTTGTTCCATGGAAATACAGAATCAAAGATTCACAGAATAGTTAGACTCGGAAGGGACTTCTGGAAATAATCTTGTTCAACTCCAGTGACAATGCAATAGGAATTCCATAGGAATTCCACTGATTGAAAAAAAAGAAAGGAAAAGACGGAGGTATATATTAGAAGGAGGTCTTAGGTAAAAGGCAATTCAGAAAGACTGTACTTCTCAAGTACCTCAGCCAATGGGGAAAGAGAGAAGGGAATGTGGCTGGGAAATTAAGATAAAAAGGACACTGAGTCCTCTAACAATTTGAGAGATCCCATGGGAAATGCCCATGACCTCTTCCTTTATTCTAATAAACTAACAGACTCCTTTGTCTCCTTTTTGGACATAAACCTCTGTCTGGTGTTTGTGGATTAATTTTCCTGACACAAACAATATGTGCTCTTCTTACTTTGTGCTACATGTCACTGAGCTTTACCAGTTAATTCCTCTGTTTCCCGTTTAACCACATTTAATATGGGAGTGAATTTACACTAGCATTTCTATTAAAAAAAAATAGCCACAGTGGGAAATGTGAAAGTGATGTAAACAGTAGTCAAGCACAAGGTTTGGAAAATTGACCCATACTTATGCTGTGCTGCTTTTTACCTTTGATAATCACATTTAGAGTAACATATAACACAGATGTAGTTAGCTACAGCTAGCAGATTACTAATGGCTTGTTATTTTCAACCATTGCTCTGACTTGAAAAGAGTGAACTTATCCGAAAACACAGCTCAAAACACAGACACACAAAAACCCTTGTTGAATCAGGAACGGAATTGAGCTTGAACTACATATACCTTGAGATTCTTGTTCATCATTCATTAAATTAAAAAAAAAAAAAGGCAGAAAAAATAGCCTGCTTATCGATTTTTGAAGGCTTGAGGGTAGGAGGCCTCTGCAGAGGGATCTGGGCAGGCTGGATCAATGGGCCAAAGCCAATTGTATGAAGTTCAACAAGGCCAAGTCCAAGGCTCTGCACTTGGGTCACAACAACCCTAGGCACTGCCACAGGCTGGGGGCACTGTGGCTGGAAAGTTGCCTCTTGGAAAAGGACCTGGGGGGCGCCGGTCAACACTAACTGAACATGACCCTTCTTGACCACGCGGCCAAGAAGGCCAATGACATCCTAGTCTGGATCAAGGGAAATCAACCTTGCACCAGGGGAACTTTATGTTGGATATTAGGAAAAATTTCTTCATCCAAAGGTTTGTCAAGCACTTGAACAGGCTGCCCAGGGCAATGGTGGAGTTACCTTCCCTGGAGGTATTTAAAAGATGTGTAAATGTGGCACTTAAGTACAGGCTTTAGTGTTGGACATGGCAGTGCTTGTATAAGGGTTGGGCTTGATGATCTTAGAGGTCTTTCCAACCAAAATGATTCTATGAAGCTATAATTCTGTGAGTCAAGCTTGAGTGATAAAAAATGCTGGGGAATAGATGGATGAAAAAACTGCCCACTTTTTGGATAGCTGTGAGCTCCATTATACATTTTTTTTCCCCCAAGAAAACAGTTTTCGTCCCTGATAAACTTTCTGCAGTGCAACAGTGGATTCTTGTACTCCTAAAAAAGATTTAAGATCTTGGGTTTTGATTTTCATATAAGTGTAACTTTTTCAGGAGGGAAGGGCAAACCTCTCCCATTGTAGTCGTGTCTATTAATTAATATAGTTAAAGAAAAATTGATGAGATTTGAGTCTTGTGAACTGATCAGTGAATCTATTTTTAGTGTTGGTTTGTCTCTTGTATTCAATTTCACATTTAATTTGGCTTTCACAACAATAGCTGTAACTTGCTATTATGTCACAACTTATGTATTATAGTATCAGGAAAACAGTGTGTGTCTTGTCAGTAGTTCATAGTGCAATAATAAAATATGTATGTTGGAAATTTTTGCATGTAGCTATCTTGAACTGGCTGAATGACAACTGAGTGTCACAACTAAACTAAGACCGGTGTCATAATTAAACGAGACTAATATAAGCCAAGGTTTGTGAGTGAATGACTGCCACAATCATCCACTATCTCAGTAAAGACAAGAAGAAATCCTGAAAAGGTGGTGGAATTGAAGTCATTTGTAAACACTTACTGCAAGGAAGATCTGAAGAGAACTGTGAGCCACTTCTATGTACTGATACTCAAGGAAACACCCCGAGACAGTGATATAACGATGATCCTCTGGTGCCCAGTCCGGTGCTGGGGTCACTGAGGTCACGGTGCAGCCCGGCCCATTCTCCATCCACCAAGAACGGTGCATTGAGATGTTAAAGGTCAGAATGAGATCTGTTTCCTGCAGAAGAGCAAGAGAAGAATTAATGCGTGGGGATGGTACTCTGGTATCCAATGCCTCAGCAAGAGATTTCACAGCATGCATAAAGAAGCAAAGAGCTGCAATAAAACTGCACTGTCACATGAAAGTTAGTGGAGCTTGCCTGCTGCAAGCAGAAGTAGCTGTACCTTGTTAGGCAGAAATGCTTTGGAGCAGAAAAATAATCCTGCAAGCCAGGATCTGTTCCTAGATATCATGGCAGCCTAGGCTATAGCACTCATTTCTGTTGATTGCCCATTTTCCAGTGGACACCATAAGGATTGATGGCCCATGTTTTGTTGATCTGATGTACCAAACTATAAAAGAATCCCCCAGAATCAAGACTTCATACACTTTAATATACACACATCATCTGCAAAGAATTTTTTCTCACAGACCCAGTGAAGGAGACCTGTGGTAGCTCTACTGAAATAAGAAAAGGATCCTGTGCATTTTCTTGCAGGCAAATCTCTTTACAGCACCTCTCTCTGATTTCTAATTTCCTAGGATCCTGTAAGGAAATAGGGAGTGTTGCCTTGTCTAAAGACGACTGGACTAGTTAAAAAGGAGGGGCAGAGGTGTGCAACCCTTACTTCCCATATAGCTAGTGCAATGGAGTAACTAGTCAGCCATGCCTTCCATTAGGATTGCGTTTATAAATAATTCATTAAGGATTAATAAATTATTAATATACATAATAAACAATACTACGGATATTACTTTCATAAATTATACGTGGTTGCACATTACTTGAGGGTGTTACACATAGCTATAACAAAACTATGGACTCTGTGGATTCTGTAATAGCCTACAGTGTTTACCAACATTTTGTAAATAATTTATAACTGTAACCTCTTGTAAAGTGTCACTATCTAGTCTGTGTGTTCACAGTGTGCTCAGTCATGCAAAAAAAATTGGTTTTAAGTAATGTCTTTTCAGAGCCAAATTCTCCCCACACCTAACCTACATTTTTTTCAGCCTGTTGATGTCATTAATAATTAAGATTCTCATAAAGATTTTAAAATGTAACTATTTAATTAGGCTTACCGTGCAAAAAATAATAGAATGCTATTCTCTAGCATTCACATTTCCTTCCCTTCAAAAAAGTCGTTTTTTAGTCTCACTTATTTCACCTTTTTGCACTAACTTATGAAGAGGTAACTCCATCCAGAGAGGTTTTGGATTATGTCACATGTCAATTGATCTGTGATCGCACTTGACACTGCAGCGTAGCTTAATATTGTTTCTCTAATTTGCAGTACCAAAAGTATGGAAACTTTTCACATTAAAAAAAAAGAAAAAAACTACTCTGCATAAGCACACACAGCTATCAGATGGCAGGAAGGACCTTAAATATGTTTGCAATGAACAATTACCCTTCATTCCCACAACAGTCCAATGCAGCAAATAATGAGCTGTATGAGAAATAAAAAAATGTTTCATATGAACTATGAACTTAATCATGCAACTAATTTCAATCATTTGTTAGTTTTGATCAAAGCGATGGCAAACATTTCCATAAACTATGCAAATTGCGCCCAAATATTTATCTATTGATGTATGGTTATAAGTCTTCATCCCCAAAACCCATCTCCTTTCTCTGGATCCTTCACTACTAAAGCCATAGACACTGGAAAGTGTCTGCCATGTGTTTCTTGGAAATGGGAATTTTACCTTTCACCCAGGCCAGAAGATTATTTTTCTTTCTGAAGGCAGGGCTGCTACAGCCCCTCAAGTAGAACACTGGTCTTCTTACTTGGTGTAAGAAGTTGAAGAATGGATATCTTTGGAGTAAGTTTACTTAAAGCAATAAATTTATTCCTAAATGACTAAAACTGGAATCCATCATGTTATTGTAAAAAGAACTTTCAGCCATTCTAGTTACCATGGAAAATTCCAAACCTAGTCTGTTATCAGAGATGCAGCACAAATGAATAGGACTCATTGTCTATTTCTATTTTAGCATTTGCAATACCTTGAGAAGAGTCATGATGGACTAAATATATTTTACAAAGTACAGACTGGGGATGAAAAATGTATTCTTGAAAAAGAAAGGGATAAACTGGCTTGCAGGAACTGAGAGTTTGTTATGCATCTGCCAGATGAAGTGAAAATGGATCAAGCGGAGCTAAACATAAAAACCCAAACTGGGCTCTGTGGGTAGAATCTCATTTCTCTAGAGGCAGCTATTTTTGCTTACCACAGGTTCAATAATCAAAAAACTTTATTAGTTAAAAGCACAATACATTTCCAAGTTACATGCAAAACATAATTACACATAAAAATATTTATGATTACATATGTAAATTAAGCTTCACAAAATCCAGCTTTCTTCCATCCCTGAATTTATCCCCAGATGATTTTTGGAAATATTTACACAATTCCTTTGCATCTTTTGGAGTTAAGTTGAATGTGGTGAGTAGAATTTGTTTTGTTCAGGAATAGTCTTTGAGTGCTTACCAGTAAAAAACTTAAACACATTTATCAGATCTATATGCTATTTCTTTCTCTGAATAATCAGTTAAACACTATTCTGTTTTCTTTGGTCTTAAAATAGATCTTATATCTGGCATAGAAATGTTGTATTCTTTAAGAATATAATAATAAAAATAATAGTAATGCTGAAAGCCACAGCTTCAAATCTTAAAGAACTTTGAGTCACGTGGTTAAGAAGGCTTTCAAGAAGCAGTTGTTAGATACTGAGCCAGTTAAAAAGAAAAGTCAACTTCAGAAAGCAAAACAATAAGACGTGAAATCGGGTTCTGTAAGATTAGATACCATTCATGTCTCAGGTCCAACTTGGATGGATTAAGAATGACAACGAAATAAAATCTTGAGAAGTCAACATGTAAGTCAGACCTTGCAAATTTCTATCCCCAAAATATCTGGGATCAGAATAAGCACAGAAGACGCCTATTAACTACAAAGCTGCTGCACAGTTAAATCTCAGGTATAAATTGTTATGTGCTTTGAACTTGCCTGTAACCTTCAAGCCATGTTCCCTTTCATGCAACCATATTAGCAGAGCAGTTCCTGTTGCTCAGTACCGAAGGTCATCCAGCTTATGAAAAAGTTTCCCTTAGTGAGAAAACACACTACGGACTTGAATCCCCACATAGAACTGTGGAAGCAAGAAGGGGATGATGTAGCAGCTATCATTAACATCTCTTCTACTGACAGCATTTAGAGCTATTTTTGGACAAACTCTGCTTGCTATTTACTTTGTTCACTGTTTGAATACAGTTTTAGTGGACATAGACAAAGTCTACACTAGAAGCTGGGGATTTATTATGCTCTCTAGTGTATTTGCCGTCTGTTTCCCTTGCAACATCTGTGGCTCAAACTTTGTTCAGGGAAATCCAGAGAAATGGTCTGATAAGCCTTGAAGCTATGAAAACTAACAAGAATTGTTGATACACATTGGGCAAGCCAATATGTTGTTGTTCAAAGTCTGTGTGTCAAGGAAGATTTCATTATCCTAAATTCAACAAACAGCTGCTTCCTTTGTGGACACAGAAATATATCTGTAAGGGCTTTATTGCTGATCATTGTGCTGCTTTTGTAAATTCTGCTGGTATTTGTAAAGCTTTTTAGTGAAAATTGGTGCATTAAAGTAGATTTTGATACTCATCAAGAAAAAAACCAAAGAAAAACATTTTGTAGGATGTCTTTGCTGACATTCTGAGGATGTGTTGATATTTGTAGTGGTCAGGAAAAGTATGGCTAAATTAGACAAATCTTGAAGTATGGTGGTCTGAGAGACTCAGATTTCTGAGATTAGGATATGAGACATCTTCAAATTACATCTGCAATTTTATTTCAGCTTAGTTGGTAAAATCTTTGAGCTCTGATGGTTTTGTGCTTATGTTTAATACAGTAGATGGCAACTTTTTCTGGGGTCAATTCCACAGTACATACGATTTTCTGGCTGAGGACAGCTGATGATGGAACATGGCAACATAAAGCTTTGTAAAAGCTGCCATAAAAAGAATAAAAGCTTTTTTGTAATCAGACACAGCAGGAGGACAGCAGTGCTCAGAAGGAAGACAGCTCTTTGTGTATTGTATTAGTACTAGAACATATTACTAAGTGCGCTGTCCCCTTGCAGAAATCACAATATATTACTGTTTCAATGATTTTTGTTGGTTGCACCTCAGAGAAGCTAATTCCATATAGTGCCATGAGAAAAAAGAGGCAGCAGTGGTTCAGGGTGATCCTTCTTGAAAGTCCAGGATATCTCACAGACTCAGAGAAGTTGAATTGTACTGATTTCAATGGTTGTGGCTTGCTATGTCATGCAAAATAATTTATTCTGTTCTTCTAATTAGGAATTGCTGAAATCTGTGCAAACCTCCTTGGCTTTCGTACATCTTCTGTCAAATACAACCATGTAATAACTTGTTTCATTTATCAAACTCCAACTAGCAAGAACAGGCTGCTTGGAGAGTGAACAATCACACAAGGTTTCAGTGATAAAAGATCAGGGTCTGAAAGCATTTGGATGCCTAGGATGCACAGAGGCCTCTACAGGCTTTTTTTTTTTTCTTCTGTTATCTCACTTTTCCACTAAAACTAATTCCTTCCAGGGAGCACCATTTTCTCATGCAAGCAGACTTTTTCCTGACTAAAGAAAAAATGTCTTCTCACTTAAGAACCAAAATAGAGCTTGTCAGCTGTGGGGTTTTGTTGTTTTTTTTTCTCTTCTCTTTTTTTGTCTGGTTGTTTGTTTTGTTTTCAATACCAAGTTGATATATATAAAATAATTGTATAATTGTGTAGGGAAAATGGATATTTAAAGATTTTTTTTTTCTATTTGGTTGCATTTGAATTGGGTTTTTTGCCTCCACAATTTTTCTATGTGTGTGATGTTTTTCCCTTTCATTTGAAGTTTTTTTTCAGTAACCTGGAATTCTCTTCTTTAATTTCCTCTTGTAAAACTATTTTGTACCAGTGTAATTGAAAATTGGTTACAGAATCTGATTTATCTAAATGTCATTAATCAGATAAGGTTTAACCAGTTTGATTCTACCCAACTGATATACTTGTGAAGTTCATCAATGAAAACTGCCAAAAACTGTCCCCCTGATATATTTTTCTCAGTATTCTGTTACAAATGCTACAAATGTATTTTAAGTTATTTCTAGTGTACCATTATACTTCTGAAGGATTTAATTATAAAGTTACCAGCATGAAAGAGATGACTCAGATGTCCTGATTTTCTTCTCTAAAATAAAACTAGAATATTATATTAATAAAATACTATAAATAATCCTCAAAAAGCACAGGCACTGCTATACAGAGCTTGATATTGTCAATTATTATTCTATCATACCTGTCAATTATCTTCTGAAATTATTAAAGCTGCAATTAACGTTATATTAATTTTTATATTCATATTTTTATGGTAGTTAAATATGTACATTGAAAAACCTAAAAATTTTACTCTGCTCTGTTTCTACTCATTAAAAAAAAAAAAAAAGACACCTGCTAAGCTCCAGAATATTAATTTAATTAGTTCAGTGGCATCAACATTTTTTATTTACATCATTCTTCAAAAATTTTCTATCTATTTATTTCTTCAATTAAAATATCATAAAAAGGAAGTAGAAAATTCAGTTTATATTGCAAGGTTAACATGGTTATTACTGCTTCATAAATATTATTCTTCCATGAATGTTTTTTCACATTTAAACTGAATATTTTTAGAATGTTCTGGACTAAGATCCATTGAATTTTTTCTTGTGCAGAACATGAGAATTTAGCCCTTCACAGTAGCCCAATGTAATTTATCATGAAGACTAGGAAATTGCAGTCAAATAGAAATTTTAATTTAGCTATTGTACATATTTAGTGAAGATCTTGAGAACTATAATTTTTTTAATTTCTTGGAAAATTACTTTCTGGAGAATGTAAGCTTGTGCAGTGATAAAACACACTGAAATGGAAAGCTAACTAGAGGCACTCACATCCCACAGTTGTAGCTAACTCTGTCAAATCTTATTTATTTCACACTGAGCAGTAATCAAGGATATCATTCTGGAATTGAGAAAATTTGTATAAAGAAATTGAGTTAAATATAATACATTGTTTTGACAAATTGCCATTCTCTGACAAAGACATCTTATATCCAAGCTCTGATAATGTGAGTGTACAGTGGACAGTTTTCTAGGTGATGTACATTGTTCTGTCCCTGGGATTACCAGATCTCATCTCATGAAACAAAGCTAGCAAAGAATTTTATAATTGAACTAAAATCAGTAAGGTTCTGAGTCTCCTTCTGAAGTGAATGTTCTGATAGGTTTCCAAACACTGGTTATTAATACTAAACTGAAAATGCATGACTATACTGCTTTCACAATATATTAGTACCAGTTTTTTATGAGTAAGGCATAATGCTTTTAAAGATGTTTAGTTCATTATTCTCTTGGGACTGTTTTGTTTTTCCCTTTATTTTTAAACAGTAAAGGAAGTATGCCTCTTGTCTTGGTTTACCCAGCCAAATATACAAATCAATAGTGCTTAGAGTTTTCAGACACAAATATACATAACCTCTTAATTCTAAATAAAACCCTTCTAAGCACAAGTATTGCTTAGAATAAAAGACAAAAACATTCCAAAAATACTGAGTGATAATGTGAAAAGCATGTCTTTAATGTAAGCTTTCAGGTACACAAGTATGGCTCTGCACATGCATACGATTTATTTACTGCAAGTTTTATAAGGCTAATTAATTAGTATACCTAGCAGGTACATCCAACAACTGAGTAGTTGCCCCACCCTTGGGTTTGCCCCTTGGAGTTGTCTACCCCAGGGACTTCTTTATCCTATTTCTTGTTATGTCCTCTAAGTTCTAGTGCAAAACAGAGTGTCCTTGTTAGAATTTATCTTCTTGAGAATACGACTGAACAGAATTTCAGGAGTGTCTTAGAAAGAGTTAGCTTATTTTTCTAAAATGTGAGCGAAAGGGCAGGAAAAGTACTACAAGCTATATAAGTATGTATTAACAGTCTACGAAGCTACAAGTGTATGAAAAATATATAAAAAGCAAAAATATTTAGGCACCACAAGAACATCTAATATTTGGATTATATCCAAGAGACTATGCAAAGCGTCCAGTGAGCTGGGCTCACCATTCTGAAGGCTGCATACAGAAATGTCTAGGCCTTGATGGAAATTGCATCATGAAATGAACATCCTTAAAATTCTTTTCTTTTTTAGAATAAATGGTTTTCCAAGTTACCAAACCATCTCAAAATTCTTTGCTCAATCATCTCTGTCCAAGGAAAAAATTTAGTATGGTCCAACATTTAGCAAGGAAGGATGCAGAAATGTATCATGTAGAATTTAAACATGAGAAAGTTTATAGAATGTATGCAGAATGTATTCAGTGTCCCCTAGTGTTGGTTATTATTTAGTGTTACATACTGTAAAACAAAATGCATGTATGCAGTGATAAATTTATGTTTTCTGTTTCCTATATTTTTTATTATCTTTTAAAAGGTAAATAATTATGTAGCACCTGTAGTGTGTGCAGGAAACAGTAAGAAGACTTCAGACAGAGTTCTAAAACCACAAAAATGGTGTTGCTATTCCAAAAGCAGTTAAGAAACCTGAGATTATTGTAACACAGATGGGCTTCATGAAATACCAGGCTGAGGAGAAATACGTGTTGCGCACATTGTGCTCTAAAGCCTAAGCATTTCTAGTCAGTGGTGATTTTATAAGCACTAGGATCTCAGAATGACTAAAATGAAGCCTAGATAAGTCAGAAAATTACTTAAAAAGAACGTGGAGTCATCTTTCTCAGTTTGATTCACATCTATTCCAAAGCGAATATTTTCAAAAGGATTTACTTCTGTGCGGACGTTGCAATGAGCTAAAGCATCAATTTAAAAAAAAGCATAGCTTGTTCTCACAACCTACTTGCATTCTCAGTGCACAGTAAAATATCCAGATTTAAATGGTTTGAATTCCTCTGAAGTCAGTAGAAAGGACTCAGTTGAAACAAAGTGATAAGTATTCCTGAAGAACTCTGAAAATCTTGTTTTGAAACCTAGATAAGATGTTGAGCAGCACACCAGCCACAGAGTGGTTCTCAGGAAGCACAGAAGGAGAAGTGTGGGCTCTCTCCACATAGCCCTTAGGCACTGTTCAGGAAATGACGTGGAATAGCTGTACAGAATCAACTACTTCGGGCTCTTTAACTTATTCCACTACTGACCAAGCTGGTAGATGTCAATATCCACAGGATTACATTCAGATCTGAAGCTGTGCAACATTCATGTACCTTGAAAATTTGGGCTAGTAAAAGAAAAGTCAGATCTCTGCAGACACTGAAACATGCCCAGGATGATGTGCACAAAACCTGCATGTAACAGTCTCTATTGCAACACTGCTGAATATCTAAGGTTTCTGACCACCAGTTTAACACATTTTACTCCTCGGTATGACTTTCACCAGTTTTAAGGAATTGTACACCTGCAATCCATCAGATGAAATGGGAAAACCTATGTCAGTTTTCAATGCTTATGTATGGCAAGAGCTACTTTTGCCTGAGCTATACATACCCTACAGACTCAAAAAAACGCCTTCAATTCCTGTCTGAAAAATCCTATTTGATTTTTTTAATGAAAAGATATCTGTCACAGGAACATGTTATATGACTCTGATAAACTTTAGTTCATGAAGTGTTTATTCATGTCCTTGTAGGGGATGATGGTTATTATTAGAATACCTAAGGCTATATCAGATTTAATAAATCAACCTCTTTTCACTTTACATGAACTAATTAATTTAGCAGTAGGTGAAATTGCTCTCTCTTTTAGTGGTGTGATATCATGTCACTCAACATGGGCCACAGATTAGTTTTATTAAAACTAATTTGGCTATCCTATACCATAATTTAAGTACAGAACTAATAAGATCTAACTTGTCTTGAACACAAAGTGAATTATGGATGTTTTGTACATTGGCTGCTTCATGTGTTTGAAATTATTATAACTAATTTTAAGAAACAAAGTACACAGTTGCTTCTGTCCTAGAGCTGATAATTCTTTTTCAGTGTTTTCTTTGTGTGTGTGTTTGTTGTTGTTGTTATTTTCTTTTTCTTTTGTTTTATGTTTTGTTTTGTTATTAATCTGTATGTTGAAAAGAATTTTGAATAATGAGACTACTATGGATGAAATCCATTTTTAGCTAGTTTTTGCTTTCAAAATGAAAAGAACAAGAAAAGGAACTACACTGTGGAAAATATATTTCAACATTTTCATAGGAAAATGTTACAGTTTTCCAAACTTGAGGTGCTTAGGCTGCATTTGCAAACTGTTAGCAGTCCCACATATACAGCGGAGGGGATATGATTCAAATCCTTGAATTAGAAATGAAAAATAAGCTATTCATAAACTTCTATTCTGACATTAAAAGTCTCATGGAAACAGATGAAAAGAAAGTTAATCACCTATACTAATAAACAAACTATAATCTCCAACAAGCTGACGTTAGCAAACTTTTCAATTCCTTTCCTCTTGTGAGCTACTGCTATGATGTGACCATTCCACCACTGTAGTAAACCACAGCCTCCTAAGGACAATTCAAAGCCATTTAAAAAGACTCAATGCATAGCTTTGGATAAATGTATGGATTTTATTAGATATTCAAAAGCTACCCCTAAGGAATAATCTTATGATACCATGCTAGATGTTTTTGCTAGTATGAAGGAAAACATCTCATGTACTGCAAAAGAAACTGCAGCAATTTAAACCAGTTAGGTACTAATCCAAAGATGAATTGCCTGTGCCTCTTTTGTCTGTTGTCTGTGTGGCATGTAATGCTGCTAAAAAGCCTAAAAGGACTACCTGCATACATAAGAATGTATGTGTTCTTACATATAATGCAAGAACACCTAAATTAAGATGGCAAAATCACCTCAACAAAAAGATCCATTATTTTCCTAATCTTATATTTAGCACCTTATATGTAGTTTGCACAACATATACACCAGCCTGTACAATATACAAAAGACGTAGGAAAAAAAAAAAGCAGATTCAGTGTGTAGCATTACAGTTTTGAACTGATGGTGCTGTTCGGTGGTAGAAAATAATTTTCCACATATCACACTCTTTCTTTCCAAAACTCTTTACATTAGCTTTTGTTTCCCATTAATTAAGACTCTTTTCTCTTAGATTCAAATATTTTCACCTGATATTTTGTAGAAGATATAGTGGTTAACAGACAACTATGTTATTTAATAACAAAGCAAATTCTGTTTGGTCTTGTAGGAAATTTATTCTATTTTTAAGAGATAAATTGAAATTTATATAAAGAGAAATTATATGGACTGATTAAAATCTAATCAAACTGCTTCTTACTTCTGATTAAAATCTAATCAAACTGTTTCTTACTTCACATGCTAAACTGTTGCTTCGGGTGTCCCTCTGGTCAGCCAGCACTCAGCCTGGCAACCTGGTCAGCTTGGGCACCCTTCAACAGGATCAATGTGTGGGTTCTTGGCTTTGCAGCACCCAGACTCTCACTGTCACAGCCGTGGTTGAAGAAAGAGGGGCCTCTCGGAGGTGGAGGAACAAAGGTTTATTGGGGAGTACAAGGAGACCCCTCACCCTTGGCCCGGTTCCTCAAGAGAGACCCCGTACCTTGGGCTCTCAGGGGTTTTGTCTTAGGGCTAGGGGAGGGGTGAATATAAACTTTGCACCAATGGGACACACTTGGGGGGTAGATGCCAGTTGGATTACATAATACAGAACAAATCAAAGGTACACTGGGGAGGGGTCTCAGGGGTTTCTGCCAACCACTGGGCAAATTCCACCGAAGCTTCTAGATTTGGAGGACAGGCTTTAGAATGGGCAGGGAGAAAGAAGATACCTTGGTAGGTTGGGTTAAAACAAAATAGAAACTAGCTACTTCATACAACATAAATCACCTTCTGATAAGAAGCTCTAAGACAGTCAGGGCCCATCTGCAGCAGCGAGGGGCCCACTCTAGGTACACAAAACTGAGCTAAACTTACAATGAAAACTGTTAAACAAAATCTTGCAACCCCACACTAAACAAATGTATAAAAGATATTTTAGAAAAGAGAACACAGCAAACCTTGTTAATTAAAGAGTAGGATACAGTACCTGGCAGCCATCCTTAAAACATTAATTCCTAGATCAGCTATGTTTTAATGAGAGTTCACTGACTGTTCATGTCAGCTGCATTGTTGCTGAAGTTATGTTTGGATGCTTCGCTCCATCTCTCAGGGCTGTGGAAAAGGGAAGATTGGCTTTCAGCCAAAATTTACATTGAATGCCCAAGAGTGTTTGCATGAATGTGAGGGGTCTCTGGCTCTGCTCTCAGACAGGACTATCAGTACTTTGCTCCCTTTTCAGTGAGAATGGAACTCTTCTCTGGGCTGAACACTGACTGGGAGGGCAGCAGCTCTGCAGAAAGAAACCTGGGAGTGCTGGTGGGTAAAGACTGCTGGGCTGTGTTGGAGGAGTGTCACCAGTAGGCTGAGGAATGTGGTTCTTCATCTCTGCCCAGCATTGGTGAGAAAACAGCTGGAGGACTGGTCCAGTTCTGGCCTTCTCTCTCTCCCAGAGAGACACACATACAGAGGGGAGACAATCCAGCAAAGGCTTCTAAACTGGTTATGGGCTGGAGCACAGGACATTTGAGGAGAGGGGGAAGGAGTGAGGCCAGTTCAACATTAATAGCTGAAGGCTTATGAGGATGCTACTACTGCCCATAACCACCAAAAGGGAGAGCTTAGGGAAGGCAGAGCTGACCTCCTCTCAGAGGTCCACAGCAGAATGACAGGAGACAACAAACATGAGCTAGAACACAGAAAATTCTAATTATTTTTTGATATTCTTTTAAACCATGAGAATTGCCAAAGACTAGAATGAGTGCCCAGAAATGAAGTAAAAGTTCCATTCTTGGCAATATCCGAAATTCAACCAAAAAAGCACTTGAACAATGTAATTTAATTGGCCCTCCTTTGAGAAAAGCATTACACAAGGTGACCTTCCAACCTAAATAATTTTGTGATTCAATGTGTCTCTCCTTGAAAGCTTAGAAGGGTTGTTGCGGTTCTTCAAAAAACAAAAACGCAGGCAATCATCAACTGACTAAACCAACAAAAAATCCCAATCCCCCCAATTATAGAATGGATTGTCTTCCTGAAGCATGAATACCTATGGGGTATCCCTCAAAATCCTACTGTAACATACTAGGGACCATGGTAGTAGTGAAAGCACAGTGTTTGGGAATAAAAAAATGAAACCATGCAAAAATACATTTCAAAAAGTTTATTTCAAATTTTTTTTTTGTTTCTTGACTCCATTCCCTTTGAATCATATCACAGTTCTTCAGTGTTCATATTTTACTTGCAAGCATTTCCTTCTGGCTAGCTAAAATTTACTTAAGAAAATCTTCTCAGTATCCAGCTCTGTGCTTAAAGACCCCAATTTCCAGCCAGGATTAAGATGAAACACTAGGAGCAATGACCTTTAATGAGCATAGCTTGAGAGGAGTACCTAGAACAGAGCTCTATCTCTGTAGACCAGATCAGTGATTGAAAACTTTATTTAAGAAACTGATGGGGAGTAGATTTACCATTCTACCTGTAGTGTCTGTGTCAGTTTCTTAAATTGAGTTTTGAAGAGCTGATTCAGCCCAGGGAAATGGGGAAATCTGGTTGAAGGGTCTCTTGGGGCTGCTTATACTAAATTTTTTGTTTGTGTTTAGTGCTAATGCAGAATTAGACGAACTCCACTGTCAAGATGTTAGAAGATCGATGCTTTTATTACTTGGAATTGGAAACCTAGTACACACAATAGAACAGTTGCAGGGAGAAGAGTGATACAAAGAGCTTTTTGATTTCCTGGTGCTTAGGATTATTGAAAATGCTGTGAATTCAAAGAAGCAGAGTTCTTTTTTTTTTAGTCAAGGAATAAACATAGCATATCTGATTTATTAAATTTAGACTGTGTAAAAATATTTTCAAGGAACTGTATATCTACCCAATGAAAAAATATATAACCTTCAATAAATAATTCATTTTTTCAGAATCTATAGAATCAATTCACTGTGAAATGCCAGCAATACTCCACATGCACTTTGTCTTTTTCTTTGGAGTAAAACTCTCATAAAATACTTATGAGTGGGGTCTTTTTTTTACACAAAGACACAGAGTTTTTACATCAACATCACAGATTTTTTTCTTTCCTGAAGAAAAGCACTGGAAGTATTAATGTTTCTCTGAATTCCCAGGATCACAGCAATTTTCTACAATGTGCATTAGTGCAATTCTGACTTCACTGGGAGTTGAATTTGCCCAAACAATGCAGCAGTAAAGCCCTATATGCTTCAAATCTAAAAAAAAAGGCTTAAATTTAATCTGAAAGGTGAATCTATAAAGTTACATTATTAAATTAAAGGCACACATCTCTTAAATAAAAAAATTACCTAATCTCAAAAATGAATGACAGAGTTAAGAATGAAAATAAAAATTACATGGTTAAGTCCTCAAAGGTTAGGAAATGACAAATTCCCTGGTTCTGCCTTAGTGCACCTCAGCACTACAATAGAGTATTAATTACACACAATTTTTTATTGCCTGGGCTGAGCGCACAACATCCTGTAAAACTTCATCATTAAACCCGCATATATTTTTCAGTCTTTTAACCNATTTTTTTTTTTTTTACTGGAAATAATTCCATTAAATTAATGGAACTTTCACAGCATGTGAGATTAAATTTGTTACACTGAGACCAGACATTCAGATAAACACTTCTCAAGTCATTACAATGTCTTATATATATCTCAACCCATAAACATATCTTTGCTTACTGATGGTGATATGGGTATTTTTAAATTCTGGATATGATTTTCCTGCTGATTTTGATAAATATACTGTGATTCCTTAGCACGCTGAAGTGAATTTCGTATGAAACTAATTGTCAAAACAATTTTTATTCTGACCTACCCATTAGATATTTTGCAAGAAAGGGAAACTACATCCAGAGGGAAATTTCAGCAGTTAACAGTTATACTGGAAAGAAATGTAAAATGATGCTATGCTATGATTTGTTCTGAGTTCAATGCTGATATATTTTAATTAACTATGTGAATGACTTAAAAGAGGAAAGGCTTGTTACTATATGATACTGAGAGATTGCAAGAACATTTGAGGAAAGGACTGGCATTCAAAATCATCCTGAGAAACCTTAGATTTGCCCTGTAAAGTGCTGCTCAGCAAGGACAAGTTGAAAAGTACATAGTGTTGAAATAACTAAACATACAAACACAGCATGGGTAACAAAATTCTGGATGTTGCTCTCTCACAAGGAAGGCGAAAGTTATCACAGTACAAACTCTGTCTAGTATTGGCAGGGTTTCAATTCAAAAGAATTCAAGAAAAACTGTGGACTAGAATGAGCAGATATCTGAAAATGAGACCTGTGAGGAAAGATAGAAGGACTTTGGGTTTCCTGGCTCAGAAGCCTGGGAGCATGATTGGCTGTGGGAATGAAGTGAGTAACCTCCTTCCCTGACGGTAATGGAGGTACATCACCACTGGCCCAGGCACTCTGCATTGCAAAGACATTGCCAAGAAAATACAATTTAGATCTTGGGGCAGAAAGTTTCTGAAGCCAAGGGAGAGGAAAGCACTGGAGAGACCTGACTGGGGAGTTTGTGTATTGTTACTGGCTTTCAAGAACAAAATAGACTAAGTTCTGTCAGGTATTCATACATATTTAGGCTGATGACATGGGTTAATTGACCTACTGAGCCATTCATCAATGTGAATCTATGATTCTAATAACCCAAAACAGGGTTCTGGGAATACATAATATTTATAAATATGTAACACTTACCACCAGTCATCCCACTGAGATTTGATATATTTAATATAATAATTGGAAGTACCCAACATGTAAAGCATAAACAGAACTGAATTTAAATATAAGACTTTTCCCTGGAGCTTTCTGAGAGATACGAGCAGTTCTAACACAAGAAAAAGGAACCTTGTTTATAGAAGTAATTTTAAGGGAATGACTACAAAAGTGTTCTTCTTTCTTAGGTTCCCAGCTTTTGATAGAATAATTCCTATAATATTGCACAGTCCATGCAGTGGAACTGTTGAAACAGAGTATGACCTGTAAAAGCTGGAAAGCATTTCCCTAGCTTTGGCTGTCTACTTCTGAGCCTATGGAGCAATGGAGCTGAACGGTATGAGTAATCTCAAAAGATGTGGAGGTTTTCTCCAGTGTGAGGTGAATCATGCATTACAGGCCTTTGGCTTTAGAGCTGTTCAAGATACTAATCCAAAGGTACATATCTGCATTCAGTTCAAGTCCATATACTTTAGAAATAAAACCAGAAGTATGGATATCCTGGAGTACAAAGAAATCAGATTAAACATAAATAATTATATGTGTGTATATATATAAAACCTGTGAGCCAGCTGCATGTTTTCTGCAGATAGATGTGCTAAAAAGGCACTTCAACTAGAAATACGTGGTATTAGAGCAAGTATTTGATATGTTGGAAATTCTCTCATGAATAATAAAAAATTTCTCTAGTGAAATATATAATGTGGCATTCCCTTTGGAAGAGTACTGAAGTTCTACTTGAAAATTAAGATTATTCACTTTAACATGGATGTACGATTCCAAAATTTCTGAAGCTTTTTGGAAATTTAGCCTTAAGCAGCTACGAACTCAAGAAGCACTGAGAAATTTGAGGAATCTGAGACAAAGTTTCTTGGGGTCTGCAAAACTAGAAAATTGATTCATGAATTAATCAACTAAAGAATTGATTTATGTGTGTCTGTGACCTCCAGGAACTATGGCAGTGCTGTAGGCAGTTCCCAGGATTCTGCCATCATTTTGCCATGAATGTACCACTTTGGATTAAATATCCAAACTACAAAACTTCCCCATTGGAACACCAAGTTCTCCAATAGGTATCTTATATCCCACGCCAAAATTGGAATGAAGGCAAGAGATACTGTGTGCATAATAATATCAAAACTTTCTATGGAATTTTAATTTTTTTGGCACCACAGACTTCATAAAGGTGCCAAAAAAAAAAAAAAAAAATAGGCAGCTAACTTTTACCTAATTCTTTAAAGAGGAATTGGTTTACAAACTGAAACTACAGGTTGAATAAAAGGATACAACATGGAAATTTAATGCACCTGATTTTTGTTGGGTTTTCTTTTTTGACAGCATTATCTTGAACACAAATGTTAAATTGCCACAAAAAAAGTGAAGTCATGAATTATCAGTTATTAAAATGCTCAGATAGAGGGAAAAAAAGCAACTCAAATGAAAATGTTGGAATCAGAAATAGCTTCTGGTATCATGGAGCATATTTGGTTCATGAATTATTCAGAATATTAAAATATGATATCACTTGATTTTTGATCTTTAAATTTAAATCTGCCTGCAAATAAAATGGTCCTTGATACTGTCTAGGTTTTGCAAACGTGAGCTAAACTGTAATTAATTTAGTCTGTGCTAAGTGACACAGGTAACTGTTTGTAGAAGTTCAGCTTTCTTTGTATGAACCTGAAAGTTATGTTCCTATTTTCAAACTTCGGATGAAAATTTCTGTAACTAAGTCCTGATTTCTTAGTATTATTCCACTTCTTATCTGCTATCATACCAGTTGTTGCCTTTATTCTGAATAAGTCCAGTTTCAACTTCCTTTGCTACCAGCTGTAACTACCAGCCTATATTCATGTAACATACCAATGATTGTATTAGATCCAGTGGTTCTTCATCCCTGCACAGAGTTCATATGCTTTTAAAATATCAGCTNTAGTTCGAATAAACCAGAATACGTAGTAGTGACCATAGTGGTTGGACCTGCTTTTGTCTGGACCCGACTCTCTTTATTATAAACAGGATAACCCTGGTTTCAGCTTCTCACTTCAAATTAGATATTAATCATTAGGCTAACAGGCAATATGTCCCCCGATAAAAAGCAGATTAAAGTTTATGCTTCATGTTCTGTGTGCAAGGGTCACGTTCTCTTCAATAGTGCAACTCTCTAAATCAGTCTTTAGTGGCAGAGTTTGCTCAGTAGTCATGAACACTTTCATGGGATCTCTGGACATAATTCTGTGTAATGGAGTTTCTGCTATTACCACTGAATGATGAATTGAACAACCATACTTTGTATTTTCTAGTGAAATTCAGCTATTACTTTCTTAGAGGTGTATTATTCCTCTGATTAATACAGAGCAATGTATATTCATTTGCCTTAAATAAAAACATCACAATATTTTTCTTCATGAAGAGCATATCTGAAACATTTTCATTCATTATATGAAGATTTTTAAAAAATTGGATAGAAATATATGAACAGTATGGAACCTGCAAAAATTGTTTCGTATTGTGTTATTGTTGGCAAATCACATTCAAAGCTATCTTTATTTATCTGATCTCAGAATTAGAAACCTATTTTTCATCAATCTAGCAAGACAATGAACCTGTTTCCTTAGTTTAGCATGCAGGATAAGTATAAAGCTTACCGAACATACTTATTAGCAAACTTCCTGATATTAATGTGTTGTTCAAATCATCACAATTGGATCACTAAAAAGAAAACTACAATTTAATGGGAAATCTCTTTAAAATGGGGTTTCTGATTTTACTTTATTCACTTTAGTAACATTTGAGTACAGGAGTATACGTGTGCCTGGAAACCACAGGTCTGGTAAAATTGGAATCTGACACCTGGGAAACTTTTCAATCACAGAGTATTCCGAGGAGGAAGGGACCCACAAGGATGAATCCAGCTCTAGGGGAATGGACCCTATAAGGATCGACTTTGACATTATTAGCACTGTGTTAAAAAAAAAAACCTGAGCTGTCACAACTCAAAGAACAGGAAAGTTAAAAATCATATGCATAAGTATATTGCATATGCAATATGTACACTGGAAACAAAGAGCAGAAGGACCAGCCACCTCTATACAAAAACACAACCCAGCACTGGTATATAAAGTCTCTTTAGCACATCTAAATTCAGAGCAGAATCTTTATCATTCAACCCTCCTTTCAAAACCATTAGCATCACACTGAGTATGCAATATTTTGTCAGAAATTTACAGTACAGCTTATAGATCCCACTGTAATCAGGAAATTGTATATTAAAAACAAGTAAAGTCTAATTCTATTTTAACTGATCCAGACCCTGAACTTTCCTAGATAACTATACTGCAGTTGCTCTAATGAATATTTAGTTTTATAATCTCTACTGAAATTCTATCTATCTTCTAGTCATTATGATAATTATCTTACAAACTGACATGTGAGTTATTCCAGCATGTTGGCTCATAATAACTAAACTACCCAAAGAGGAAAAATTTGTCTTGTGATATTTAAATTCAGTGTGAGTTTGCAGCTTAGATGTATATGTCTTGGTTAGCTTCAATTTAACTTTTTTTACTTAGCAATATTCATTAAGAAGACACATAGAATAATTCAGCCACTTGCTTAGAGACCCTAGATGGGCTTCGGGCATTAAGAATCAATCTGTGACTAGATTACATAGATAATATATCCAGATGATCTAAATCTAGGCTATCTAGACTTAACAAAAAAAAACCCCAAAAAACAAACCAACAGAACAAAAAAAAAGCACCTGTAATGGTTCTGACTACATCAAATTACATAAAATGCCATCTCACATGTTACTTGCAATTAAAATGATATTTTTAGGTCATACTTCATTTTCTACTTCCTTTGCTCTGGTGTGTAGTATATGCTTTGCAGGGAGGAAACAAAAGGCCTCATGTTTTGTCATTCCTCTTTCACTGTCCTTTTTGATAGCCATTCACTGAGGCAGAAGTAGCAGATTTTGAATAGCATAAAGCAGTCTCATTAACCACTGAACAAAGAAGGAAAAGAAAAAAGGGAAGAAGAAAGAGGAGAACAGTAAGTTATCATGGTAATGCTTTTGTACAACAAGACATGAATTGCAGGTGTGTAAGAAACTGATTTCAAAGTTTTTAAGTACACAACACCAACTTCCCAAGTATTTTTGCAACAGATAGAGGTTGTGAGTAGCCTTATGTGTTTACCATATAAAGTTTTGCAAACATTTCCTAGACTTTCTGGGTTCATTGTCAACTACAGGGATTAAAGTGATGCTACAGATAATGCTGCAGAGAAGTCTTTGCAATCCTGTGCAGTTTCACACAGGCCAACATTTTTTCCAATTTGTTTACAGGTATGGATTCCAAACTTGATTTCTCTGGTATACCAAGATCTCAAAACGAATTTGCTATTGCCATTGCTATTTTTAAACATTTTTTAATCCCTCTGGCAGATTGTTTCTAGTGTTCTTTTATGGGATTTAAACTAGATCTTTCTGCCTTTAGATGCTGTGTTCATTTATTTCTACTCGCTGGAAAACCCTCCAAGCCTTTGAGCCATTTTTCCATTAGATAATAATAAATTTGACTTGAACATACACATGCTAAAAGGCTTAGTTTGCAGAATCTTGACCTTGCATACTTCGTCATCTAAACCCCTAAGTTTTATTGGTAAAGGCTGTTAATGCCACAGAAATATTCAGTTCAGAATTTCATTTAATACTTCTTTATTTGGGCACATTTCTATGAAACGTGAATTAATCTGAGATAATGTAGCTCACAATACCAGGTGAGAATATTCCCTTATTATTTAGCAGTATCCAGAAAACAAGAAGGTGACTAATAAATGGGACAAAATGAATCCTTTTCTTTCTGCCCATACTTTTGTATTTCACAGTGTGTGCACATTCCAGACAGAATGATGCAGTGCAGGAGGACTGAGCTGGCATGGGTTACTATGACTTTATGCTTTCAGCCAGTACGTTTGATCATTCATTTGTGTAGCATTAGTTTTTTTGATGTCATTGTGCTTCTTGAAGCTGTACTGTACTTTGTCCTAATGCTTTTCAGGAGTTGCCTCTCAAGAGGGAAGCTTAATAAAGTATTTTAATTCTACTTGCATTAACATTTTTTGAGGCAGGTTTTCTGGGGGGGTTTGGTTTGTTCTTTTTTATTTATTTATTTTTTTTACCAGATGAAAATTAAAAATGCTTATCTTCATGAATCTAAAAACCTTTGAAAACATAATTGAATTCAATCAATTGAATTCAGACAGTTACATCAAGTCTAATAAAATAAACAAGAAGACTGATAGGCCTCAGAAACACCTTTTCCTCACTATATCTGGGGTAGATGAAATCCTCCTCACTTCCACCGTGTATTAGAAGTTACCACTTTCTTGGATGTGTCATTTAGTCAAAAACAATGCTGCCATTATCAGTCAGTTTAACAAAGAACAACTAGTTACATTATTTAAACTTATCTGCCTGCCTTAAACAACAAAGAGATGAAGTGCTCCACAAGGATGTAATAAATTTTGGCAGATGTTTGGATGATGGAAAATATTTGGGCAGCTGAGATCCACGTGGTATAATCATATCTGAAAGTATGGCTAACCAAAGCTGGTCAACATCATTGAGTCTGGCAGTCAAATAATAAAAGGAAGCAGCCTTGACCAGTATCTGTCTTTTGATTGTACAGGAATTGAGCATTTCTAGAGCACTGTGACCAGTTACCAGCTTCTACCAACCAGCAGTGACAATCAGTTTCCTCGAGGCCTGGCTTGACCGTTGGGAGTTTATTTAGTGTATTCATTTGTTACCTCTTACTGGTAATTACAGGGGTTTTATGTTGCAGCAGCCCTCTTGTTAGAGGGTAGAAATGAGCTGAGACACAGACTTCTTGTTTACCACAGCGTGAAAAGGATCCTGGTTTATTCCTCTTTACAGCTCAGCCACCCTGACTCCAACCATACACTGGCTCTGGCTGCAGCAAGCTCCTGCTGTAGGTTTCCCTTGCAGCCTCAGACGGCTCATTATTTTCTACTAAACTATGACTGCAGATATTAGTTTGCAGACTCTGAATGCAGCTTTTACCTGGCTAGACTGTGACTGCAGGTTCCAACAACAGGCTCTGACTGCAGAGCCAGACTGACCTCACAGCAGTGATTCTGTCTCCCCATCCCTTCCCATTCATGATCCTACCCTCACCAGCTAACCCACTCTCCTTTATCACACTTATTGGCTATAGCTGTGACTCATCGGGCAAGGCTGTATTGGGTAATTAATTAACACAGCTGTTACTTATCAGGGACGAGGTCACCTGTATTCCCTTCTCCTGCAGTTTTATGGTGACTTCCAACAGTCTATTCCTACTTCGAGTTCTTGCTTTTCCCTTGTGCTACCCCACTCAGGGCTGCATGCCTTCCTCTTAGATGTATCTCAAACCCCAGCTCTTCACAGGCCTGCTGTCCTACCTTTTAACCAGGATGCCAGTCTAGCATTTACAGTTTTAGTCCTGCCTTGCACCTACTTTTGATGATCTCCCTTGGGTAGTGTGTTGAGATTCGCTCCACTGGCTGGAGCTCTCTGCCTCATCACTTCACTGGTGTGCTCACTGGTCCTCACCACCCAAGCTGGTGCCATCTGATGACTGCATGCTGTTAAACACTCTAAAAGAGTGAGGGAACTCACCTGTATGTGTTTTCCTCTATCCTCTATTAACTAGTGAATTGCTCAAAATTGACACTTCATATGACACTTACTCAGCTAAGATTTCTTATTAAATTAGATGCTTTTTTGATTAAAACCCACTAACATTCCTTGTTTGTTTTCTGGGATTCATCGGGAAATTAGCACTTTTGTGCTAATATCTAAATATTCTTTCAATCTTCTCTTAGATTCTGCGGGATGATAAATTAAATGATCAAGAAAACTTTTATAGAGCAGCTCAGAGAAAGTCTTTAGAGTATTTACATGACTTGTGAAACTGGACTCTTGTCAGATCACACAAGTGTTTTTGTGAAATTATCCCATTTTTTTACAGGCCTTCACCTGGTCATTACTATGATGGCAACTAAGATAAATTAAAATGTTGTGCTTCAAAAATTACATCAAGTTTTGCTTTGTACAGTATTTTAATCTCATGTTGGTGATCAATCACATTTGGTGATTATTCACCAAGTATTTTCCTTTTCAATATTTTTAAAGCTGTTCTATATGAAAACACTGTCTATAGATTTCCTGTTATAGTGCATCTGTTTCCCACTGCACTCAAAGGAAGAAACAGTTTTTCTGTTGGTTGTTTCCACATGTTTAATGATGACACAACAATCTGGAAAACCTTCTGAAAAAGAAAACACATTGCTACTTGAACGCCTCCTCCACTTTCCTAATTTTTGGTGAGAAGTCAGCAGATTGGTGCCTTTATAAAGTGACTAATTTGAATTTCCTGTGGCCTGATTCTACATGCAAACTATGTAGTACTTGCATCTCGTTATTGACACTGCAGCTTTCTGATGTGTCTGTTGCTTGGGGCAGCACAAGAAATAGTGGTGTTTTCACATTTACTGCAGAGAAGAGCATGTGATTCTGCAACTTCACCTAGGTTAGGTAATGCCGTTTTGTCTGAATAAAACAAGATATTGTACTTATGTTCATGGTCTCCTGTTTCCATAGAATAATATTTTCACATTTTTTCTTTGTGGGGAAGTGAGAATTGTGCAGGATTTCCATGACATATAAAAGTCTACTCCATTTTGATGGGTATTTAAATCTTTTAAAAAATCTGTATCAAAAAGACTTTGAGTGACTAGGTGTGTGACAAAGAATGGACCTGAACCAGCCTCCCAGAATCCAGCTTGCTTGATTTTACTCTCATATGGGACTTCACAGGACTAATGTCAGATTCTACAAATTCATATGTTATGCTTTACTACTACCTTTAGATTTAAATAGGTCACCACACCTGCGCAGAAAATCACACCCATTGTTTATTGAAAGAGAATTAATTTTTTCATTTTAATGGAATAAAAACTAAGTTGCTGGGTTTTCTTTCAGATGCAGGTCATATCTTTGAGTTTTTTATTCCTCTGTCAGTATGTTGCAATTACATGGTCTTTGACAATCTACCTGCCACTTACAGAATTTCAAAGCACATATTCCTAAAATAAAATCATGTTATGGCCAGAGATGCCAGATACAATTACCCGTGACTTCCACTGAGATCTGAACACATGTAGCTAAAGGGAATATTTGGGTTTAAGAACACACAGATTAAAGATATGTTACAGATCTGGTACTACCTCTATTTTTTAAACTAGCTATAGTTGACATTGATGAGATTGCTGGAGGCTTGCAATTTCATTGATACTTTCACTCAGGAGTTTCTGCTAGATTGCGTAGAGCTGAAGTTGAATAACAAAATTAATTTGTAAATAGAATGGAAAATTATTTTCAAAGTCATAGATCTGATAATTTAATAGACTAAAATATTTGGAAGTCATTTAGGTGCTTTTTAATAAATTGTAACTTAAATAAATTTTCACTGTTTCTTATTTCTTCTATATTCAGATAAGTTCTGATTGTCTTAGTTTTGCTCTCATCATCACACTGCACAGATAATAGCATCCTGTTTAATTGCTAATTATTCTTTGCAATTCTGTTTAGACAGTTTAATGATTTTATTCATTGATTTAATAACAACATTTGACTCCTTATATTTTCAAAGAACTTTAGAATTAATGAATAGCATGGGATACATACTGGGAGTTATAAAATCCTGACAGGTGGAAAATCCAGACAGGAAAGTGACTTGATTCTGAAAAATTAGGACTGCAGAGCTATTCTTTTATAACTTTGTTTTTGGACGATTAGACCAAATCCTATCTTCCTTATTTTGCTTAATGAGGATTCAAGATTAGAATTTGTGTTAGTTAACAGTAGTCTAGAAGTTCCTTTCAAAAGACAAAGATGAGAATAACTTATTCATTTCATATATTAACAATAGATACAAATGAAAAAGGAGCAGATCTAAAATGTATTTTAGGCAATTAGAAGCCTTTTTTTTCCATAAGTCTGATTGAATTGGAAATTAAACTCTTAATGCAATTTCGATCACTTTAGATGGTGCTGTAAGTGAAATGCTTTTAGGAAAGTACTTTTTGTACAGGATGTTTTGACCTATTTTTAAATTCTCACCTCCAAGAATTTCAGTGAATGCATAACTATTTAATATTGAACATTTCTAGATTATTGTCACTAATGAGTAGACAGGCATAGAAGTAAATACATTGTTCTCTCTGCTTAGCACAGAGGAATTAGCTTTGCTCCAAAAGGGAAAATACAGTTAGAATTTATTACAATTTTTTTAGACAAAATATTTTCCAGAGGAAAGTTCTTCTTAAGAAAATCCCACAAATCTCAAACCACAGCCTAATTTACTATCTTTTATATATTTGTGAGCTACTCCATTTGGATCCATTTCAGACAACCACACTGCATTTAAAGCTGTCAAATTACTTGAAATACATATCATTACAAGTATACACAGGTTTGTGAACTTTTCTGTACAATATGCAGACGAATGTTCCTTCAATAGAACCCACAGTTCAGAAGAAAACTTTGCTAGATCAAGACTGTTTTACACTCAAGGTTGCTTATAATCAATTTAATATATTATCAATCTGTGGCTATGAATGCCAGTTGTCAGCCCACAGGCTTCTAGACCCTAGATCCATCTTCCTCCAAGTAAACCACAACACTGAATACTGAAAAGTGATAGATACCCAGAGCTTATAAAAACTTCCTCTTCTGGTGGTAGTGTCACCACCAGAAGCAATTCCCATCCCTCCTTCCTGGTGAGCAGTTCAGCTCCATCTAAAGCACTGAATACCAAATGAATTCTGTTTGTTCCCAGTTCTAACTGGATGCATGAAAACTCTTGCTATGGAGGAAATATGAATAATAAACAATGTTTTCTGGATCAATTACTAGCTGTATTTACAAGGCAAATTTAACAATCCACTCAAGATGTAAACTGTTAAAGTAACCTTCATGTGGCACACAGTGTTCTCAACTGCACACCACCGCAGAAACCTAAAAATTATTTAAGTACCACCAATGAAAATGTCACATGAAGAGTTCAAAAGGAATTCCAAATGTAATTTCCTCTTTTTTCTTTTTTTAAACTGTCTTCTATTATTAGATAAGTCTCTGCAAAGACATGGATTTTTTTCCTTATTTTTTTGATGGAAATACACCTCATAATTCTTATTTTGATATGCATAGATATTGCCAGGCATCTGCTGCTGAATTTTCAGCTGCTAAAAAATCTTCTGCATTTCTCAGAATTATATGAATTTTTGGTGACAAATGTAAAAAGATAAAAAACTAAATGAAAAGCAGCTTCTGACTACTTTCATAGTTTTTCAAAGTTACAGAGGCGTATCCATGAGATTTAAGAGAAAAGTTGTAAACTCATAAAGCTGGATGCTTTTGTCTTGATATTTTACAGGATGTGTTCTGCAATGGATCAGAAACCTGGTTTTGTTTGCCTGTTCTGTATATTTTTTCTTTTGTTTGCTATAAAGTCTCAGATTTTGGAAGGGATTCACGGAATCATGGTTACATGCTGTCTTTGCCAGAATTTATAGAAGGTGAGGAGCACTTGTGTTGCCCGATTCAGGAAGTTGTTTCCCACCTAGGCACAGTTTGCTTCCTTCGTCATTCCTTTCAGGTGTGCTAACCCCCTTGCTGGTCCCAGCTGCATCTTGAACATCCTTGTGGGGTCCAGACTTTTGCTGTATGGCAATGAAGCACGTCATCAGTTGTATAGCACAAGTAGAACATATGAACTCACTGTTGCGAACTTTAGAAAGAGGCAATAATTTAGCTTTTTTTCAGTGTTTCTTTCCATTCTAATCTACCAAAGAAGAACATCTGGCAACCCTGTCTGAAGAATAAAAATATCTTAAATATGGAGTTTTTCTCTTCACCTCTACATGAAAGGGACTATAAAATCCATTTTCTATGGGTCTTAGACTCTCTTGAGGACTGATTGGAGATCTTTAAGAATTGGATTTTAAAAAAGTGTTTACCAGGGTTATATGTAGCCCAGGATGTGGATGGGAATGAATACTTGGCAGTTGATGGGAATATGAATGAAATCTGCTAGAACTAATGACGTTTCCTCTTGTTAAGTATAAGTACCACTCTTTAGGCTCCCACAAGTGTCAACATGTATTATAAAACAGGGAACATAAGTGCATTTGTAAGGACATGATAAGTCTGACATTTTAAGGATTCATAATTATGTTTTGCTCACTTCGGAGGGTTTGGTCTGTTGGAACCAGAAGCCTTGTGCTGGAGTCACCCTGCAACTGACAAATTCTCTCTTTCAGACCAAACCTAAGATAATAAAAAGGCAGATCATCTTTGTGAGACAAGGGTTTAGCACTAGCAGAAGGCAGAGACCAGATGCAGGTGCTCCAGCTTCTGTGATCATTTGGGGAATATTACTGTGCTGCTCCTAAGATTAATGCTGCTTCATTCTGCAAGGTGACAGCAGTAGCAAGTTACTGACACAAAAGCACACTTGCGTGACAAAACCTGCTGGAATGGTGCTTTCTGCACAAACCTCACAGGCAGAACCGGGATGTGAGGTGCAATAAAATGCTCCATGGTGTGCTTGTAAGTGGGCTCTAACAATTATTTTTAAGTGACCCAGTGCTCCCTTAGTTCCAATTTTTTAATTGTTGCTTTTCTCAAATTCATTTTTTTGTCAATATAGTTGTGTGAATTCAGATAATAGAGCCAGCCTTCACAGTCTATTTCGTGAGAAGTTCAAGATTCCAAAATCACCCTCTGAACTGAGGGTTGTCTGTACCCATACTATGAGGATGAACAGCATGTTGGCATAAGCACACTAAATACAGAGAAAAATTATTATGGTCATTAACATACTTTCTGGATTATTCTTCAGAGACCTGAAATTAATTGTTCTTCTGTCACACCACTCCTTGAAAAAACCCACAACAGTTACTGGGTTATATGATTAAAATTTTTAACTGATTACATCTTTGTAATTTTTTCCACTGTATAACTCATTTGATACCAATACTTTAATAAGGGAAAAAATCTGCCATTATATCAAGCTTAATTATATGCCTTCTACAGGGATGAAAGCAAAAAAGACTGCAGTAATAAAATAATAAAAAACCCACACATCATCCTTCTGTGAAAAAGGAAGTAGCAGTACTACATAGTTTCAGAAGCATCTCTCCTAACTTAGGAGAGATTTGCAGAGATTTAGTAGTAGTGGGTAAATAAGGATGAAATTAAGACTGTGAGTACAACAGAAAATTTTCAAAAGCCTATCAATTGCTGCTTAAAGCAGGAGAGAAAGCACACACAAATGAGTTGAGGGGAAAAAAATGTCTCCCAGGATTTGTAACTTGAAAATTTGTCATATAATATTGATTACTTCCAAAGAAATGCCTAGAATGTAACCTTATTTATTTTGCTCTTTAGTCACTGCATTTGGAAAATGACTGTTTTTCAAGTCTACCTCACAATTTTTTTGAGTTTACCAAAACCTAACCAGGAAAGGTTCTTGATTTTTTTAGATCTCAGAAGTGAGTAATATTTTCCAGATCCCAGATGCCTGGTACCTCCATGAAGCATATCAATGTATTAATAAGATACAACAATACAGAACCTTCACCAAAATGTGTGACAGTTACCCATAACCTGAGAACTGCTTAAAGACATGTTCTACCACAAGACTATAAGCCACTTTTTACAGTTTCACCTTGTTAGTGTAAATTCAAAATTAATTAGGTCAATACTTTAGTATACAATCTGCCTCTAAATTAACCTGAATGCAATGTTAACTTTTTCCATTCTAGGATAAAGCATCTTGAAATAATTAAATTATCTTAAAATTTTCACTATTAAAATGTATTCCATATTTATACAATGTTTTGCATAGTGAGGTGTTTTTCCATTCATATGGCTATTTTTTGTATCCAAAACCAAATATAAAATGTTCCATTTAATCAATTGATATCACAGTACTTCATAAGTGATGCTGTTAGAATGTCTTTAAAAGTAATGAACTGGACCTTGTCTTCTCATCAATTAATTATAACATTTGCTCCATATTTCATATGCATCTGTTCTCTGAGTATAGTACTGTGATATTTTTTAGCCCAGCTGACTTTGCCTCACACAGAAATTAAAAGAATGAACCACATAAATTTCAATGGCACTGTGTGCTCAGCTTAATTAACTCTTTGAAATTTTCAATACTATTCTACACAGAAGTGGTTTGAAACTCCAGGAATATATAGTAGGAATATATTCTAGGCACATGGTTTACAATTATCTTTTTATCATTTTGGAGTTGCTTGATTCTGTATGAGGCTAGTATTATGCACCAATCAACATAGTCTAGCTATCTGCAAAGGCAGCTCTCTCATGGAAATGGTTTACCAAAGACCATTGTAATTTCTTAGAAAAGTAGAGGATTTGAGAATAATAAAAAGATGCAAAGAGAATTCAAATAACCATTGTATGCAAATTCAGACATTCACTGTGAATGAAAATCTGTCAAGCACTGTAAAGCCAGTAAATAATTTCATACTAGCCCAGGAGACTTGGTGAGAGTGTCCTGATGTTTTAACAGCTTCTTTCTTCTCCCTGTAAAACATGTTCTATAACATTAGGGAATCTATCTGCGTCTTGCATTTCAGAACAGAATAAAAAGATGTTTCCATTTTCTAAAATCAGCTTTGCTTTTATGGGCTTCTGCTAAGTCCTCCATTTATGGATTGATGCTTTCAATCAGCTTCATGAACTTTTCAAGAATCATGATGTGTTTAACTCAAAAAAAACCAAAGCCATTAGCCACTGATATAAGCTATGGAACTACAACATGACTGTGGGTATATTTATGACCATTTTGTTCTACCTTGCTTGTGCTCCAGAACTGCTGTCACAAATTCAGCCTCTCTGCTGTCACTAAGCAATTCCATTTTATTCGACTGAGCAGCCTTATACTGATCTCATCATTGTAATCTCTGGCTGTTTTCCAGTAGTGACTAAAACAAAATGATGCATGGCTGTGATGTGTTGTTTGTTTCCTTTCCTATTGTTTGGAGGGGGAAAGGGTGGGTGCAAAGTAAGTTTTTGATCTCTATTTGTGCATATAAATCACTTTAATTGTATATTATAAGACATATTGTGTATTTACTGATTTTAGGATGCCTGACTGAAGCTGTAAAACTTTTTTGACCTTGGTATTTACAACTCACTATATTGCTTTTTCCAAGGGAAAACAGTCATGCTTTGACACATTTTGAAATGAGCTGCAATTTTTTCCCAGGTTCTGTTCTGTGCAATGGTGACAATCCTGCTCCATTAATTACTCAGACTAACTCTGCTAAAAACAGACCTTAAAAAAAAATGTTATGAACAAACAGGTCAAAGCAGAAGGCTTTGCCCAGTTTTATAGTGGATGCAGAAAACTGTATCCCTACTCAAAGTTGCTGTCAGCAGTTCTGAAATTACAGGCATATACTTTTTAAAGCACACTTGAACTTATACATATTATTGCTGATATTCTGCTTGTTTTCCTGAGAATGGTGGTTTTATGAAAACCTGAGGAGTTTTGCAATAATTTAGGCCAGTACGAAACACATTCAAAATGCAGTATGTGACTGGGCTTCTAAGAAGAGATCATTATACTTTAGAAAAATGTTGTTAATATTGCCTCTGCCCACATAGAGTACACTTTTCAAAAAAGATTAGAAACATAGTGGAAAATTACAAGGAGATGGTGTGAACTTGTTTAAATCAGCCAATTTTAGTCTTCACTTTGAGGACAAAAGTCTCCAAGAGACTTTTGTCTCGTAAAGTATGTTTATTGCAATTAAATAGAAAGACAAACTCCAAGACATGGAGGTGTCAATCTGATTTCAAGTGTTGGTCATAAGTCACAACTTGTCCTCTTCAATTACTGGTGCAAAGGTGGCCACAAACCCAGCTGAGATCTCACCACGCCACTCAGAAAACACAGTGCAGGTTGAGTTCATGTCCCATTTTTGTAAGACAATTGGAAGAGTTAAGCTGACATAACTGGTAAAATATAAAAACTGTATAGTGAAAAAATGTTTTTAAGTATTCAGTTGACATGAGGAATAGAATGCCTCATTCTATCTTGGATGTGAAGCTGGCTGCAAATCAGAAATATCTAAAACCAAGTATGACATCCCATCAACTGCTATGCTTTGTCAAGTACCCAAAAGCAAGATCTTGAGGAATGTAAAGTGTGAAGGTGAATACAATTTTCAAGAGAGCTCTTTGCCCTTCTTTTCCAGGACCATAACTGGTGTATTCAAAATGGTTGCATAATTTAACTCAGTTTGCACATTCTGTGTGCTTTCCCATTTTAGTTATCATGGTGTCCTGAAACAAAATGTAGAGCAATGTAGTTTTAGGCTAGAGGATTTGGGGCTTTTGAAGGTGATTCAGGGGTCAGAACTGTTGCTCAGAGAGGCTGAGTCAAGAGGAAAATGATCTTTGGCTTGGACTTTTTGTTTCTCTTCAGTTTTCCTAGAATCTTCTCAGAGGTCAACTAGAACAAAGCATAAGATCCAGTCACAAAGACCATTTTGGTCTCTTTTGTCCTAAGACTTTTTAAGTTGTAGCAAAATTATACCAATTTCTTTATGTTGCTAAGCTTGTTCATATAACTGCAGAGTTGGGGGAGAGGGGAAGCTCTATACCTAATTGTTGGTGCTTTTTTTAGTCAGAGGTAAGAAAAGTAGGGTATGGGGCACTGGAAAAGACTTCAGGGCAACAAAGCACATCCAGAAGTGAATAACTCCCCTTCTCTATATATGGAAAGAAGTTTCAACAGTTTAGTCTGCTCCTGAAGGAGAACAGTGGACAATGCCTCCAACATCCCTGTTGGTGGATGCCACCAACTTCTTATGCCAGTCAACTGTATATAAAGACTCTTTGCTAATATTTACCTATCCCTTTGATCTTCAAAAAGCAGAGGATTCTCAGCTAAGATTTAGCAGCTTTTTTCTTGAAAGGATCTTGAAACGGTTCACTTTTTCTTACAGTTCACTGGCTAAGTAGAGAGAAAATTTGGCATGGGATGTTGGAATCACAGCCTCGGATCATCCAGAAGAGAGTTTGTGAAATTTATCAGGGTGAGATTTAATTTTTTTGTGAGATATAGAAGCAACGTTTGCTGTCTGCTTACAGAGTAGTAGTTGACAGAAATTCCTATAAAATTGTGAAGATAGTTGAAGGTATAGATCTATAATAAATTGATTATTCCTTGAAAAACTACATTATCACTCAAATGAGAATTCTGTTTCATAACTCATTCTTGCCCCAAGCCACACGTGAAGGATCTGTTGACCCTAAGTCTCTCTACTTCTGGTATGTGTGCTGTGTTCCTGGAGGAGCTCTAGTAGGCTCAGCTGGCACACTGTGAGACCAGAGCATGAGTAAGGTGCCTGGATTAAGCACAGGGGATCTGTGGCAAACCCCGGCAGCACTGATTGAAGCACCAGGAGATTTTAAGACTCTGTTAAGTTGACCAAATCTGACTTTTAAATGGGGAAGATATGTGTATCTCCAACAGCGGTCTTTACTACTATTGCCAAAATGCTGTTCTAAAGTATAAATGGTCCAGAATGCAACAAATACCTGAGAATTTATTTTGGTGAAACTACTATCTACTCTCATTCTTTGAAGTATTTGAACCTCTGCTGAAATTTAACACCCATCTCCCTAAAAGAAAAAGTCTGAAGAATGGAGCAAGTATTGAAAATTTCAGTGTGAAAAGTTGACCTAAGGCAGTCATAAGCTGCTGAAAACTGGAATTTCTTAGTGGAATGTATTAAGCAGCCTCAAATACAGATTTCTTACACTATCCAGTGCCAGAGAAAGATACTTTCATTTACTTTCAGTAGCTTATTAATGATACAGATTTTTTATTAGAATTTCCTGCTGAGATAACAGTACAGAAAGACAACTCTTTATTATACAACCTGAGCTTCAACTAATAAATACAACTTTTAATCTAATGTTGGCAGTTTGATAGCAACATACCATAGCACTACTGTTCTTGACAGGTGGCAACCAATGGGCAAAAATATTAGCTGCTTCACAAAATTCCCCACTTAACTGTTGTTTATAGAAGTTTCTTTGACCTCAGTGCAGAAATGTCAGCTAACTTAGCAGCTTCTGATAGGAAACAGAAATTGGAGCATCTTCCAGAATTTGTTGGTAAGTTTGTAAAAAGGCTTTTATAAAATGGGGGTTTATTCTGAAACATTTGTTTAGTAGTAAGACTAGGAAGCTTGCAGTTAGATGTTTTGCAGTAGGAAAGGAATGACTGCTTGACAGGTTTAAAAAGTCACGCTTGACAGAATAGTTAAAGCTGTTTTATAGTAAGACTTAAATGTTCAGCTTTATTGGATGACAGACTGAAGAACAGAAAGACTATCAAAATAAAACTTTTTTTAATATATAGTCTTTTTTTTCCTGCTTAATAATCCAAGGTCAAACATGTATTTTAATCACAAACCCTCTGAACTTTTCTGCTCAGTCAGGGAAAATAGAACAAACTTAATGTTCTTTTCAATGCATTTGTCAGTCTACATACTGAAAGTGCATTACATAGTTGTGTGAGCAAAGGCAAAGCTTTTTCTTGATTATCTAGGGATATTGTCTTTGGACAAAAGCTTTTGAATGGGAATTTTAGACTTTGTAAAATAATCAGAGCTGTGAATTTCAATAATATCTCAAAGCTTTATCTCACTTTTACATTTATTACAAAATTTGGGGACAATTAAAAATTATCTCAAATTCTGGTTTTTTTTGCTTGACGTTTCTCCATATTCAGTAACATAACAAAGCACATTTTCACCACTTTTGTCAACATGTCTGATTCTTATATGAGTTCTTCTTTTTATCATATGTTAATGTAGAGCTCAGTCTTGATCAGCTTGACAAATGAGTCACATTGCACAAACTTTTTTCAAAAGGTAGCATTGTTGAAGATGAAGTTATAACATTAAACTCTGTTTACTGGCAGTGACATGATATTCCTCAGGAAATTTTCATTCTTTAAAGCTTTTGCTGTAGTACTCCCATATCAATCAATAAATATGGCAGGTTCCTTGAATTGTAGCTGAGGGGTTCAAAATAAATGTGTTTTTTCAGTATATTTTAGTACCTCTCATATTGATATTGATATTAATTTTAGTATTATTATTCTAACTATATCTCAAATCTATTTTTTTGTTTGCCCTTCAGTACCAATCACTAATTCACACTGAGGGGAAAAAAATTGCATGAGGTTATATTTAGAAAAATAAATTTTCATCTCCGCTTTTTCTCAGTTATATGAGGATGTTTTTGTCAGTGATAATATTTCTGCCTTACTGTTTATCCCTATATATTGATTACAATGCACCATTTACATATTCAGGACTATTGATTGTACATAAAAAGGTCATTCATTTGATGTTAAAATTCTCCTTAAAATGAAGAGAGAAAAGAGATTATTTTTTGAACTTGTAAAACAATTTTTAAAATGTAGTCTTTCATATCCATCTCCCATGTTGCTCCCAATGTTTGTTATAAAAACCCCTGAGACTTCATTTTTTTTTTTTTCTCCTCTAATTTTCCCAGTCACTTGGCAGTAGGGGAGAAATATTCCCCTTTGCAACTCCCATTATTCTTCATTTATGCTGCAACTAGAGTGCTAGTCCAGGAAATAGCTGAACACATCCTTTTTTCCAATTGAGCTCAAAATATCTTCACGTCCTTTCTTAAATGTAGGTCAATTTTTGTATACATTTATATATTGATATATATATAACCCTTAGAATACATTGTATTGCAAAACTGTATGACTGTTTGATACAATGAAATAATTAGAACAAAACCTCTACATGAGGAACAACTTGGCCTATGTAGAAAAAAATAAATTAAAACAGTGTTAAGGATTTATTTCAATGGTCTATGTACAGTGCCTGAAATCCCAGAAGATTCCACTGAGTTCACCATACTTTCAGAATAAACCAGTTCCAGACATAATTATGGACTGAGTCCATAAGTCTTCCCTTCAGCTGGATTTATAATTAGCTTGTTAGTCCTCCTATAGCCTAAGAGAAATGACCTTTTTAGAGTCAAGATATCCTTTCTCTTGATAGCACCGGAGTTATGACAGTAAAAAATGACATTAATTTGTTTATTGGACCTGCAGTCAATTACAGCTTTGCCTGGTAATATGATAAGATTATTTTTTAAAGTCAAATTATTAAAGAGTTAGAGAGTATTTTTGTGAGAATATTATCACCCATGAGAGAAAGTATCACATCACATCTGCTATCCCAGGCAGACATTCATCCTGCTATATTTCTTTTTTTGTGACTGTACAAATGTTTCACCTAAAGAAAAAAAGGAACTGCATCATTGGAGAAAAAAGGATTAGATGCATCAGAAAAACAATACTAATTTGTCAGTAATTTTGCTGACATATCAAATGTTTTAAGGAACTCTCTGGCAACTTTCTCCAGCATCTTTGCTGATGGTCAGTGGTGATTCCACAGAAATGGAGATCAAAACTATAAATGAGGACCTGGCTTACCTTGAACTCCCTTATAAAAACTATTATATTATACAAGTATTTTCTGTTCAGAGGCTCAGATAAGCAAGGTACTCAGGACTCCAAAAAACCTCAGCCTGGCCTGTAGCCTAATGCTTTTAAAGGGTAAAAGCTAGGCATAAGCCTAAACATCCCACTGAATAAGTGTCAGAAGAATGACATTCTCCATTTTTGCTTTTTTTGAAACACATTGATCTTTTTTTGTTCCAGTGTGATATATTTTTGTTTCTGAAATTGCAGACAGAAGCAAAAGCAACAGCTAGGAGGATGAGGTGATACAGGATGCAATTTTCCTTGTACTTAGAGAATTAATTCACAGGTCTTATTTATTTAACTCAAATTAACTCAAAGGTCTTATGTATTTCAGAAGTCAATCCACCTGAAATTTTGTCTATTTTTTACTTTTGCTTTCTTTTTTTGGTAAACTTAAGTGTTCAAGCCCTGTCAAATAGCATTCAAAAGAATCAGTTTTTATAAATCCTCCTATCAAGTTGTATCCAAAATACAGAAAAGAAAGGTACAATTACTGTACCTTTGTAAGAAATAAAACCAAAAAGAAGTCAAAAGGCATGCAGAACATTGCTTAACATAATGGAAAAGTATTTAATAAGAATTTTTTGTATTGGTGCAAAATAAATTGTTTCTATTAGCTCCATAAGAGTGGCTGGATGGTGAACAATACTTTTGTCAAGAAACTAAATGTTTTTCCAGTGGCTGCACAAACAGAATAAACCAGAAAAAGAACATTATTTTATATAAACGATCAATCTCTACATGGTCCTTGAGGCTCATTTCATAACAGATTTCTGCAAGGCTACACCACTAAGTCTGTGACGCATGTAATAGAATTGGAGAGCTCCAAAACAATTCCAGACTGGGAGGATCCCTGTTTATCTCCAAGCTCACATTTCTAACATCAGGTCTAGATTTAATGGCTTTGGTAACATTCCAAAGACCAATAAGTTGATCTCTGAAAATAGGTTTTACCTGTAGCTCTCTCTGGCAACTAATATAGGTGGTATTTTACTTAGGAAACTGAGGGAAATGACAAAGCTCTGTTACATAAATAGCTTCTTCATGTATAAGCAGATTTGACTGCTCCTGCTGCAATATTTTCTCACAACTTCAAGTGCAGGAGAGTTTATGCTTTAAAAGGAAACACTGAATTACATTCTGTTGCCTTGAGCTGTTATAAAGAAGCTCTTTCTGGACACCTCAGTGGAAGCTAAGCAGTGCTCTGCAGCTCCACAAATCAGTGTAGGAAGACATAAAATGTTTCTTTAAGCAGAGAGTTCAGCCCCACTCCACTGCTCCTTCTTAGCCTTTCCCACACAGACACCTTTAGTGTTCACAGAAAATTCATAGTACATGTAGATGCTCACAATCATAAAAGATGAAATCCTCTATAAAGGAAAACCTTATTTTCATCTAGCTGCTGCCCAGTATACTGAGAGAAATTAATACTTTCTGGAAATTAATAATGCTTCTCTTCATTCTGAAATCAACTTTTTTAACCTAAACCTCGGAGTGTTAGTATTGCAAATATTCAAACATAGTTGAATTGTGCAACCTACATAATAATGTGAAAAATAAAAGAGAGTGTTGTTCTGAACTGCCTGCATGCATAGCACACTTTTAAGTTTGTGGAAAAGAAATCACATGGACAGATTCTTGGTGAAGAACAGACAGAAAAATTTATCAACAACCAATAGCAAGAACATCAACTTGTATTGCTAATAGAATAGCAATAGAATCCTTCATCTGCACTTTTCACCATTGAGATTGTTACCATTTGACTGATTCAGAAAAGCTGCAAAATATCAGTATTAATTAAAAACAAAAATAATTTCACAATTAAAAATATCCACTTTTATACTAGCTACTTTTAATTTAATTAAAAATGTAATTTTTCTACACCTGCTTCAAAACAAATTTGAGTTTTCAGAACAAATTACAGAATTGATTTTACAATTTGCTTCATGTTCTCACACCCTTTTGGTTCTGGAAAGCAAGTGAGGAAATGGAGTGCAATGAAAATAGATTGAAAATCTTAGGGGATTCTATTTCAGATCTGTATCCAAAGCCAATATTTTTCCTAGGGATCATTTGAGAAAAGTCTGTTTGAAATGTAAAACTACCCATGAACCCTGGACATTTACACCAGTTAATTTATTCACCTGCACTTCCAAGACAAATGATACAAATGGAATTTACTCTTATCAACACACTGTAATTAATGGCAGAGCTCAACTTTTTGCTCCAAATCTTGCCAGGCAATGCAGTCCATATAGCAGGACAGAGCAGGATAAAAGCTCATTTAATTTTGCTGATAATTGTGCACCAGGGTGTGTGATACATCTGAGGGAAAATTCCAGAGCAATGAAGTAAGACAGACCTGATGTCAAAGGCTGATGATAGATAAAATTATAGATATATACATCCGGCACATATATAATTTTTTTTTTCCATTGCTGAGGGGATATTATGTACAGAATTGAGCAGGGAAATCACTACTATGTATCTCTATTTTAAGATATAGAAAGAAAAAAGACAAAAAAATTATGGATTTAAAATCTTTGTCTGGGCTCTCTAGCACAATGTGTGCAAGGACTTTCCCCCAAACCAGAAGAAGAGGAGCAACTTGTAGGAAAACCTTTGACTGTTAGGAGCCTAATTTATAACTCTTTTAAGGATGATCACTGATAATCTGATTTAACGACTGTAAAAATGCTCATCTGAGAAGACCCTGAACTTGCTGATCTTCAGCAGTAAAATACCAAAATATCCCATAGAAAAATAATGAAAATGAATAGAATAGAATAGAATAGAATAGAATAGAATAGAATAGAATAGAATAGGAATAGGAATATTTTGGATGGAAGGGACATACTATGAAGGAACATACTAGTCCTTCTGTCTGACCAGTTTAGGGCTGACTACAAGTTAAAGCACAATGTTAAAGGCATTGTCCAAATGTCTTAACACTGACAGGCTTGGAACATCAACTTCCTCTCTAGGAAGCCTATTCCAGTGGTTAGCCACCGTCTTGGCAAAGAAATGCTTCCTTAATGTCCAAATCTAACCCTCCCCTGGCACCACTTTGAACAACTGTTGTTCTTAGAGTATTCTTGCATCTACTTCAGTGAAAGGTACCTGCTGGCATCTGTCATTTTAAGGCACTCTGTGACTAAGGATAGCTTTGTAAGAGATAGGAGCAATTTTATGTGCAGAGGTTAAGATTCATCTCACCTCTGTCCTAGGGTGACTGATGCCTGTATCCCCAATCGTCTGTTCTGTGTGTGCTGTGTGTTCTGTACCTTTAAGACTGGTTCTGACAGTGAGCAGGGAAAGAAGAAGCGCGCAGTTTGTTTTGAAAAACAGTGTTCACTCCTCTNATAATCAAACTTAGTCAAGCTTCTAGACCAAGCTAGCTGTTTAGGCTCCTTTGTCAGGATTAGGGGGTGACGGCCACCTCCAGTGGATGAATCATCCCACCTACCCAGATGAATGCCTCATCTGGTATTAGGTGATTAGGATATCAGGGTGATTATCTCTGCTTTAGACAACTCACTGTCAGACAGCTTCAGCTGATCACTCCTACTCAAAGTAACACCAAGCTTTCATATGTTTAGACTGCAATAGAAGATGAGATTACATGGAATTTAGGCAAAAATTACACATTTGTGAAAGCCCAAAGACAGATGTTACAGGGAAACAGGAGGCTTCCCTCTTTGCTACCTGTTTGATGTCCCTGTGCCACAAGGGATCAGACTCAGTTTGGGGATCCTACTGCCAATATTGTGACCAGCTCCCCTATCCTTGCTGCCTCATTCTCATCCTTCCAGAATGATCAGAAAACTCAAACAGGGAAAACTTCTTTTCGGAGCAGCTTTTCCAGACTGTGAACAAAAGACAACTGGTAAATGTTACAATATGAGCCACCTAATGATCAATGGAGTTTCCTCAGTACTTCCTTCTGCTTCCTCACCAATTTCATTACCTATGTGCCTTGCCTTACTTTCCAGGTTTCTAATGCCTTATTGTGTTGTTTAAACACAATCCAAACATATTAAATTATTAGACTTTGCTTGTCCTCAAAAAAGTTTCATTTTTTGGTAGGAAATAGTTGTTTTCACTTCATAGTTTTGAATATAATTAATTCACTATGGACTAGAACTCAAGCAGTATTTAGTATTCTTACACATTGTACTGTTACATTAAACTACATGTCTTTCCTATTAAGTATCTGAATCTGCCCTGCAAATTCAGTCAAAAAGAAAAGATCTTTCCTTAAATCTGTACTGAACCTAGAATAAAGAGGGCACACCAGGTAATCAAGAGCAACATTGAAATTTTTTAAGACATTTTTTGAAAGCAGATCTTTTGATACCTAAAATTTGAAGCTTGCTTCAGACATTTCCTTCCTTCCCACAGCTTTCAGGCTTGTCATTATGTGGAAGGGACTGCTGTACAGGTTATTCTCTGTGAAGATGGGCTTTGTATGCTCTGGGTCATAGCTTCTGCAGTCAGCAGCTTTGCCCAGAAGCTTTTACTAAAAGAGCAAAAGATAAAATGGAAAAGAAAGCCATATAACAAATGAAAAAGCTGTATTGACTTCTTTCCTTCTTTTTCACTTTTGCATTCTCTGGATGTTTATTATCTTTCAGATTATAGACTGTGTTGGTGGGGGATTGTGTACTCCTCCCTAATTTTATTGTATATAGCACTGTCTCTGAGCAAGACTATACTTACAAAATGCACAATGCTTTTGTGTTCAGTAAGACCTGAATAAACAACCCTTGCTTTGTGGTCAGACAGGTATACAGATGCCTGATGATGAAGAAATAAACCAGTTTTTTTCCCGAAGTTGAGAGCTAGACAAGTCTTTCTTTTCCTTTTTATGGCAGCAGCAGACCTTGATGACTAAATACACCATTCTATAATAACCAAGAAATGAACCATGCTGCAGGTTTCTTCAAGGAGATGAGTCATCGTATCTTACATGAGGCACTGTCCTGGAGGTTGGCATGACCTCAGTTGAATCTGAATTAATGGTATTGACCTTTTCTTCATTTTCCGAATACTACAGACATCAACACTAATTTTGATAAGGTTCAGTGAGATGTGAGAGATTTACAGCCCAAAATGTCTGAAATAAAACCCAGGTTACACAGATTCAGAAGCTGTCATAAGACGAAGTTGTGCTCTGGATGAACAGTCTCAGACAAGGTTTAGGCTACAGTAAAATCTGAACTGGTAGCAGTTTCTATCATTTGCTCTTCCAAGTACACAAAATAAGAGGAGAAACAAGTTCCCAACTCTAACTATGAAGCAGGGAAAAAAAAATCCAACCAGTTTTAAAGAATATCGTCCTGAAATCCAACGGGGAAAAAGTTCAATTATTATTTTGTTCTTTTTATTATTAATCTCTTTGAAAATAAAAAGGCAAAGATAGATATTCTGAGTTATTTCTGTGGCTAAAATTGACCCCCAAAGGTTTTATCAACAGCTGTGCCATGCCTGTCTTCTTAGCAGAGGCCACAAGAAAAAGAAAACAAAATCAGAAAGTCATTCTGTCTTTTGCCAAAACTCTGCTAAAAAAGATCTTTGGGCCTTTCTGTCACACAAAAGCTAGTAAGAAGATGCAGACATGCTTATCCCTACTGTTACATAACTGGAGTTGTACCACCAGTTAAATACCATATTTTCCATTGATATAAACTTAGAAAATTAATTTGTAACTTCCTCTGTGTTGGAGAGCTTAGGATGGCATTAGTTGGCATTACATGACAGAAAATCATATGTTAAAATACAGGCTATGCCAGATTAACAGCTGTAATAATTACTCCACTTTTTCAGTATAAGAACTGTTCAATCACTGCTAGTGATAGGATTTCTCCTGACTGCTAGAGGAATTAGACCAGATCCATCAGAAAAATAAAATACTACAACAGGAAAGCCACAACAATTAAAACCTCTTGGTTTGACAACTTGAGAAGTAAGAATCCATTAAAATATCAGAATACCTTTTAACAGTAGATTAGGCTTGTATTAATCTACTGAAGGATAAACATTTCTAAAAAACATCTGCTTATTGATCTCTCCAACATGATGTCATTGGCTGCTTTCCACTCTGAAAATTCCTGCATATAGAATGTGGATGGAGCACCATAAACTCTAACCAAATCTTGTTCAGATGAACTGAACTACATGCACAAGTATCAGTGGGTCTGGGCGGAATAAAAGTTCTATTATGTGGTACTTTAGAGCTGTCCAAACTGCTCTTCTGCTTTCTTGAAATGAGAAGCCTGGTATATCTCTTGAAGGGTCTGCAAGGAGTCAGTAGAAAATGAACAAAACCCCAACATACCCTCCCTCCCAAATATGAAGCTCAAAAACCCCCAAAATACTTTGTGTATGTGTGTAACAGCTAAAATCATTATTTGTAATATTGTAGGGGCTCATTCCAGTGCCCTGTGCAGCTCTGTGGTGCTTGGATTCAGACAACATGAGCATGGTGGTAGAGAGTCCCACTGCCCAGCACCAGAAAATCAGGCTGAAGAATTTAATTCCAAGGTCTGTTCTGCCCAGACTACTTCTGCAGCTATTGAAGCATGACTGAAATCTTTAAATGAACACTCAGAGAAGGAGATTAACTTAAGTGATACAACTACACAATGGAAAAGTTTATGGAGATGTTTACAGGGCAGCCAAGCCAGCTGTTTGAGTGCCTGAAGTCCTGGGCATTCACGAGACCAGAGAGTTTGCACCTACATTTTTGTGCAGGCAGCCTTGGAGAAGGCTATGTTTCAGCAATAAGCAAGAGAGGACAAGGTCTGGCATCTTTGTGCTGTTCAATCTTGGATGCATAAAAGCCCTGTAACAGCAGATGAGATGGATGAGGTCTGGTGCTCTGACCCACACAGCAGGTAAATACAGCATGAGGTGTTTTGTAACGCATGTAGCATTACCACAATTTTCCCCAAAATGAGGTGTGCCAAAGCATTTACAGGACTGCTTCCGCAGTTACTGAATCTGGCCACAAACTATGACTGTGGAACTGTTTCTGTGCAGCAGAGTATCTTCAGTCCTTCTCCATTTCTCAAGTCCACTGAATGCTTAAGAGGCTTCTAACTGATTTATTTTGCCTAAAGATACGTGAGGTTGTCAGGACACAAATCCCTCTGGGCCCCATCCACACAGGCCCAGGGGGGTCCAGAAATGTGAGGGCTGAATTAAAACCTTCAGAGAAACTAATATACATAAATCCACACAGACATGAGGTAGAAATGCAAGTTTCGTTTCAAATAAGTAGAGAATAATTTAAGTGCCTTAAGCAAATAAGAGACTGAATTAGATAGTAAGAAAAGGTCCTCAAACCTAGTTTAAAGTTCAGTAGCTTCACCTTTTACAAAGTTAGCTAAGCTCTAGACATAATGAAAACAATGTAGCCTTGCTAGCATTCCTAGATAGAACAAGATAGCGTTATATACCTAGAATTTGTGTAAGAATTTACTATTACTTTTGCACGTCAAACTTAAGACTGTAGCAAGACTGTAGTAACATTGTGTTTGTACCTGATTGGGTAAAAATAGAATAAAATGCACTGCTTTGAGAATGCTAGCTTGCTCACGGAACACAGATTACGAGTGCTGTCACTGCTGCTGCTGCTGTTGCTGCTGCTAAGATGCTACTGCTTCTGCTTGGGACATGGGGACTTTATGCTAGAAGGCTTTCAGGCACAGGCACAAACTGTAATACCTTTGCCTTCATGAGTCTGATTTAACCATGCAATAAAGGACTTTACTTTTACAGCTACCCAGATTTTGGTCTTCAATGAAGACGTGCCAAAATCTCGATGTCATGAGGCATCTGTGATGTGTTTTGGTCTTTCATCAATGAATGGTTTTCATTTATTGGACTAACTTCATAGCTCCTGATTGGTCATTTAAGTGAAATATCCATTCATACTCACACTGCTAACAGAAGCATTCATACTCAGCACCATGACTCACTGTATTAGCACAATAAATCCAGTTCAGTGGGTCATTTCCAGACTTGGGAATCTGAGTCTGAGTTGATCTGCCTTGGTATTAGTCAGTCTAATGATTCATCTCCACTGAGATAAAAAGAACGGTCTAGTGTCTTTCAAACTGAGCATTTACATTCTGCTACCAGTTAATTTTCTCTTTCTTCAAGACTGAGTCATCGGAGAGTGTCTCTGGTGTGGTTTACCTTGCTTTCCACTGATATTCGCTCTAAATGACACAAACCCCTGGCCAAGATTAAAAAAAAATCCATAAAAATGCTTCTTTATTTCTACTACATTTAGAAGTAATTAATCAGCTAGGAGTACCATTATACCAACATACCTGGCATTTTTCATTCTGGCAGATAAACCTGGGCTTACGGGGATGTATCTGAATTTGAAACAAACAAACAAGCAAAATATACATACTGTTAGAAAAGCACTCTGGAGCAGGTTTTGGGCATGCTAAAATGCATTAGGAGGGATTTCAGTGACAGGTGCACCAAAGTCAGTGAGAATTGCTAATTGGAATTTTTCAGGAGGATAAAAGAATAGGCAAGATACTACAGGAAAATCATAAACCAAATGTAAATTTAGAAATAAAATATGTGGGAAAAAAAAAAAAAAGACCAAAAGAGTCAAGCTTTTCTTTTGCTACATTATGTTAACTACCACTTGCAATTGTTATAAATGTCACTTGCAGGCTTCCAGCTGTTCTGGAATGAGTTTGTTTTTAAAGCACTGACTGAATAGAATAATTGTTTGGTAATTTTGAGCTGTATGGTATGTTGGTTTTGCTTCTGCTTTTTTAACATATTTAACTGAATAATCAAATAATGTTCAATGCCTCACATACCTGCAATGTGATAGGAAATACTCTGAGTATCTAAAGACTGATATTCACTTTAATGATTTGTCAAAGCTGTATATTTCCATTGTGCAGCACATAACTCCTATGCCTCTGTTCAAGTTAAAGCACTCATGATTCAAGACTTGTGCAGATTTTAGTTGTTGTTCAGCAGCTAAATTTCTATTTAAAAAAAAGTCTTTATGTTTTTGTACAGTGTTGTTATCTATCTTACAGTTTCCAACTTTGGCAATAGACTTTATTAATTAATATAACACTTTCAAGCTGTAAGTTTGGTTTTATGACCTGCTTTGATGATGTCATCCAAAAGTTCCTGTTCTCCTTTTACTGTTGTATAAGCTGGGTGGCCTAAGGCCCTGATTCTCTTCTCATGTTGGTTTTATTCTGTGATATAAATCTAATGTCTTCAGGGAAGTTATTTGTGATTTAAACCCACAGCAGAGCAAAGCCAAAGCTTCAGGTTACAGCAGTACAATCAAACACAATTGAATTGCAGTGACTTAACAAGCTGCCTCCTGTCAGCTGAGCAGCTACAAGGATCTAGGAGCATGTTTTTCATCCAATTAATTATGAGAGAGTATAACTTAGCTTAAATGAATGAATGAGGGTGAAGACAACAGAAGACATCAGGACAAATAACTTTTCTATGCTATGTAGTGCTTGACACTAAGGTGTAGCTTTGGTCTGCAACCAAAATCCATGAACTGTACTCTGGGAGCCAGGCTTTTACAAGCCTGTTGCTTTCATCCTGACATCATCACAACGTTGTAGGCTTGCATTTTTACAGCCAGGGGAAGCAAGCATCCATTTTTAACTGTGATTTATATGACCTGTACTATTAGATAATTTTTTTAGATGAGGTGAATTGCATCCTAGAGCATATTAACTCTGTTAAATATAATTCTGGTAACTGTCAAAGGAGAGAAAGCTGACTGATTTAAACACAGTTATGCATTGCCACCTGTTGAATCCCACCCGAGTCTCATATGAGCAGGTTTCATTTACTCAATGTAGTAACTGGGACTGAATTAAGGACCAGGTTTGCTTTGACCTTTTTTCTGCCCACAGAGGGAGGTATTTATGGCACCTAGTTTTAAACATGTAAAATGTAATAGCTATCAAAGACAAGCTAAGCAAGATGTGTGGAATCCCTCTAGAATCAAAGGGAAAAAAGTCCCCTGTAGAGATAAAATTTATACATATATATAGGTCTCTTTCCTATATAATGTAGGGTATCATACTCTAGAGGTAACTTTCTCTACATTGACTTAAAATGTTAATCCGAATAATAGGGTCAGATCACAGAATCACAGATGGCAACATTAAGGAAGTGGAATGTTCCAGCATGAAGTAACTGAGAAGCAACACACTTCACTTTTGCTTTATGTGTCCTGTCTTTTCCTCTTCTCATGCAGATTTTTCTCTCTCCACAGGCTGAGTGGAGGATCATAACATTTTCTCATTCCATGAAAAAATGAGAAAGTACATACAGTTAGGAAAGTTTTTTCAGGTCAGGAAAATTGTAATTGTAGTGATCAAACACGGCACTGTGCTGGTTTGTGTGCCTCTTCCCCCAACAACCTCTTTCCTTTTCCAGCTCTCTGATGGGTGATGTGGTTGGTCCTAATGCAAGAACAACAGGTGAGTATTTCAGGAGGAATTGTCTGGATGTTCCATTCAGTGTCTGAATGCATTCCAGAAATGAGGGAGCTGACATGTTTGTGATTGACTTTGATGGACATCAACTTGCAAAAGGGTGCAGAATGCTGCTGGAGACTGGGTCATCTAGTCTACCAAGGTTTCAGGCAGCTTCCAGGTAGATCCCCTCCCTACATCCAGCTTGAAGATGTGAAACACTCACTTTTGGATAGGTGAGTATAAAACACTAAGGCCCAGTCAAATACAAACATAAAATTGTGGCTAACTAGGTGCTTTGTTGCTTTGCAATTGTGAATTCTGCAAAGCCAGAGGCTGTAAACCTGTAAATTTCCAGCTGAACCTGCTTATATTATAACCCTTTAGACATAACCAGTTGACCAAATCTTAGACTCAGTGGACTGAGCCACACCTAGACTTCTGTGAGAAGTTTAGGAAGGAAATGGGTCCCATGAAAGCTCATGACTCAAGAGGAGCGACCATGTTGCCCTGGTCAACAAATCTTTCTAATACATCCAGCTAGAAGTTACAGGAAAAGTAACAGCAAACTGGTAACAGATAAAGCCAAATGAATAACTGACTGTGAAGATGAAAAAAGACATTACAGGCAGCAAAAGTTCAAAATCAGTAGAAAAAAATAGTGCACAATCCTGCATCCTTTACACAAGTAGTTTGCAAGGAATTACAAGAGCTGGACTTTTAAAATTAATGACAACTCTTTAAATTTAAGCTCTATAGACTCATTAAATCAGTAAAGAGCTACATGATATGAAAAGGGAATTTGAACTGTAACTTCACTTTGTAGTTTAATCCATCGCAAATAGCTTTAGACACAGCAGTAAAACATTATAATCTCATCTTTTGCCCATTTTAGTTGTCTGCATTCAGTAATCCAGAAAATTTCTTTTCTAGAGTATGTAGTATGGCATAAAAACATGAATTTCCATTCCCCATTTCACCATGTCCTCAGCTTCAGGAGGAAATAGAGACTAGAGAAAAAAATACCTTAGCTAAAATGTACTGTGCAGTTTTGTTTACCCAGAGCATAAGCATTATATTCTAGGGCTTCGTTCTCTCTAATTTATTACTTGAAAACATTTGAATCGACTCTAAGGAAAAACATGGGAAGCTCACAGTGACAAAAACTATAATTAAAAATAAAATGTTTTTGAAGTTGTTTTTTTTTTATTTTTAGCAGTGAGATAAATTCATGATATATTTGTGTGGATTTGCATTTTATGTGTGTTTGTAAAGCACATAAGAAAAACGCAGCCTTCACATTGATAGAGATTGATAGGATATTACTACAACACTTGGGACATGAATAGTAGTAAAGGACTATCAGCAAACAACAGCTTAGTAGAAGTAGTCTTGAATAAAATAGCACGCAAATCTCTGAAGTAGACTATGAATATAGAAGGCAATCATTAAAGATGAGAAACCCTTTAATGGAGAGGCTCATAGGAGAAGTTTTCTCATATATCTTCTAACTTTCTGGTTTTAAATGTTCATCTGTGGTAAATAAAGCTTTCTTTCTCCTTCATAAAATTTCAGTGTTGTATTGTTCTCTTATCAGTAACAGTTAAGTATAAAAACACTGAAAGAAACCATAAACACCTGTGAAGAGCTATGGTTCCCACAGAATACCTGTATGATTCCTCTTAGAAACATCATTCAGAGGTTTACGTTTCTTATGCCATTACAATTTCATTTGAATTTTATATTTTCAATGATTGTTACATTTTAGAATGCTTCTTTCAGATAATAGCTACTCTGTGCCTTGACTCAGGGACTTCACAGTTGCACATAATCAACTACTTCAGGTAGTTCAGCTCAGAGAGGCCTTTCTGACTTGTTGCACATCACACTGGGTCATATGCTTGAGTTGCACTTGTCTACAGTTAGACTAAGTCTAGGAGGTTCTTTGGTACTGCTATGATTGAATGTGTTTCTTACACAACTCTTTAGACATGTGAGAATGTCTGCTCTAGATGTTACAGTGCTCTTTTTCTCCAGGAACACCTCACAGGAAAGATTATACTGACACTCCCATTTTTCTCTGTAGAAGCTAGCAACTTACGACTGGCCTACATTTGCAGAAGTTTACTGTTCCCAATGTTCCTGTCACCAAGTTAACATGTGTAGGCAAAACTACCAAAAAAGCTATTCCCTTTTTCTTTCTACATAGTGTAGTGGCTAGAAAGAGAGAAAATTCTGCTTAGGGAAGACATAAGAAACTAATAAACTCCATAAAATATCTTAATTAATAGACAGTCTACCTTTGCATTTTCTTTAC
>VXBB01024638.1:606568-664840 GCA_013399915.1 Illadopsis cleaveri | reverse complement strand
AATTCTGTGATTCTGTGAGTTGGCTTTTAAAACTCTATGAAGAAAGTATCGTGTCTTCCTCTGCCTTTTGAGATCCAACATGCTTCTGGGCACTTCTGTAATTTTTCTGACTGTTCTATAATCTGGAAGAATATTTGCAACTCCAGAAGGAAAAGCAGTTTGAATGTTGTACATTTCACTCATTCCTGTCACTGTAGCTTGCACCTATTAAGGTAAATTAATAGCTTTCGCTGAACCGAATTACTATTGTTTAGTAATCTAAACTGAAAAGCCAACAAAGTTCTATTCTTACAAATAAATGAAGTAAAGAAGGTGTGTTTTGATACTGCCCACATAAAAGCACTTTCTGCTTATAAGAATCTGATTTATTTAATTAGAGGCGGAAACTCGTGAGAAAGCCTGAAATACAGGGAAACTGTAGAGATGAGTTTATTGTATTTTAAATTGTATTTTAAAATTTAAAATTTTATAATTGAAATTATAATTTAAATACATAAAAGCATATTAATTTGGTCACAATTTTCCAAAAATATTTAAGCTTGTAAAACCAGATTTTCCAAAGCACTGGCTCTGGATTAGTGCCTAACCCCAACTGAGAAGATCCAGGTTTGGGCAGTCATTCTGTAAGTGGCCTTAGATGCCATGGTGCTTGGCAGTGCAATTGTTGCAAGAACCATGCCTGATTCTGGCACAGTATTCAAGGCTCTGGCTCGGTTGCCAGCAGGCTCCTGGCAAGCAGATTTGAGTAAGCCTGTCTTCTGGATTGGGATTCATAGCACATAGAATGCTAGCACAGGGAATTTTGATTCATCACGTTGAAAGAGCCAAAACCAGTGTGTCCCAGCTCCATCTTTGAGGCTGCAATTAGCCATCTTTAAAATCAAAGCCCCAAAACTCTATGTCTTGCTTGAACTTTGACTTTCTGCTTTTCCCATATTCTCTTCTACAGCTTAAGTGATTGGACTTTAGCTTTTACAGCCTGGGAAGGTTTGACTCAACACCTCCCATATTCTGTAAGAGTATGCAGGCATTATGTGGGACTTTTGTGGGATAGAAAAGATTCCTGACCAGTGTGGCTTAGAGAAGTAATTTGTAATTTCCCACATGAAGTTTGACTTTTCCACCCTGCAATTAGTACTGTCCACTGCTGCTCATTCCTGTAGCAAGTTGGCATACTTTAAGCAGTATTCAAATATGGATGGAAAATCATCTTCAGCTGAAGTAGTTTATTCTTGCAATTGAGTAGGCAAGTTGCTAGGCTGGAGTTAATCTCTTTTTCTGAATTTATTATCAGTTTTTCATTCCTATTAATTCATTGATCCAACTTTACCAGGATAGCTACTAGCTCTTCTTTATAATACTGCATAGTCTTCTGGGAAGGGCTTCCTACTGGAGTGCAGGGAATTCAATCTGTATCTAAATATTCAAGAATATTCAATATTCAGAATTCAATCTGTAATCTAAATATTTTTTTTTAGGTCAACTCCTATCAATTGATGGTATCAGCCCTTTCAAGCTAATACTCACTGCCTTGAGAGTGATTTAAAACGTTGCAGTATTATGCAAATTAATTTGATTTGCTTATTCTTAAAAGGCTGGATTTGTTAGAGAACTTATCTGATAAATGCCTGTTTTTTCAATACTCTAAAACTCTTCATTTGGAGGTCTGGACTTGGAAGTTGACTAGTCCAAACCAAAAATAATACTTAACAATATCCAGTGGGACAAGTGTAGATGCTTTGGGAACTTTCTGCCTGAAGCCTTAAGCAGAACTTTGTTTCCAAGCATATTCTGCCTAATTTGCTATCTTAAAAACTCTACATAAAATTCCACCTCACAAATACTTCAGATGCTGAAGTACTTAATTTAGTCTTTCTGATAACCTCATTAGGTGTTTGTATAGCAAATTTTTAGATTCTATTCCCTACCAAATGTTTTGGTTTCTGTTAAATTAAATTCTTGCATTTAAAAAAAGAATGAGAACACTGTTACTGGGAACACTTTTTAGTTTGAAAAAACATTTAATAAGATTTTTCAAAGTGCTACTAAGAAAGAAAAAGATAAAAATACTCCAAGAAAAAGTATTATTCAGATTTAGAGCATAACATCGGCATTATCTTATTTTTCTTCACTTGGATCTTATAGCATGAGGCATCTGAAATAATAGATTAAATAGAAGAAAGAGACAACTGAAAAAAAGAATTCTGGTAAACATGGCACATAGGAATTACTTCATTCAAACTGGGTATTTAAAGTTGACTGAACTCTTAATAGTCATATAACCTCCCTTTCTCATGTTCTCATTTTACTCTAAGAGAAAAAGCTCCTCCAGATAAAGGGTGCCATGTTCCAACCTTGGTGAGCAAGTTGGTATGTTGTGGAGGGAAAAATATTGGTCAGTAATTTGATTTAGAAAATCCCTTGTATTTATTTGGGCCTATACTATGTATATTTAAATATATATGTTAATTGTTACAGATTAGAAATAATAACCATACTAATTATACTGAAAATTAGTAATAAAATATGTTAAAAATCAATATATTGAAGTCTAGAGAAGAAATACCTGTTTACTGAACTTCGCTCCTGAATGTACCAGTGAGTAGCATCATAAAGTTTTTAATGGAGAAAAATTGCATGAAAGTTAAAAAAAAGAGCCGTAAGTCATCTTCTAACTAAGGAGTATAAAGTGATATATTATTTCTTCCATTTCTTCAATTATTAATGTCTATAGGTCCTCTTGGAGCTTATCACTATGAAATTCAACAGCATTCTTTCCACAAGAATTATTTATGACAGATTCCAAATACCAGAGATGACTGAGACACGCAGCAAAGCAGTGTAGAATATTCAAAAGTGTGTCTCGGGAAGCCCAGATATACACCCTGCTGAAAGCCAAGAGAGCTGAAGCGTGAGAAGAAAATAAGACAAACAAAGGTGACCAGGGAAATACAGGGAGCAGTGAAAGAATGGATAAAGGCAGACACGGTACATAAATCAATGGGGTCAATGCTCTGAGCAGGGATAAGCAAGTCTAAAAATAACCAAATAAGGGGATGATCACAGAAGCCAAAATTGAAAATGTAGAGAAAATTGCAGAAGCTATAAAGACAAACAGTAACAGCTTTCACAAATACATGAGAAACAAGAGGTCAATGGGAGAGACTGTCATCTCTGTATGTGGGGTAGTCAGTGGCACAGGCTGCTGGGAAGCCAGTACAGCCTTCCCCTTGGTGTGCTCATTGGGAGACCGCAGGGAACACGCCAGAAACAGAGGAGTGTCCTGGAGACAGAATCTGAAAAATTAATGAAACAAAGGATGAGAGCGGAACAGGTTAAGAAAGAAAAAGAAGAAAATAGGGCAACTTAACAGTAGGCTTCAGGTCTGGTGGCCTGTTTCCCAGGTTTCTGAAACACATGGTGAGGGGTTTTTTAACTCTTTCAGTCTATGAAGTCTGAGGCATATATAATCTGTGTGAGGTATAAAGTTGAAAAGCAGAAGAAAGTCAGTGCAAGCCAGCATTGCAAAGAATTTATATGAAGAATCACTGCAATGGTGGCTTTATCAAGTATAAGTCCAAATACAGACAAAACCAGATGAAGGTTGCAGAATATCTGGTAGAAATTAATTAGGACAGTTTACAAAAGCTGAGTTGAAGTTAACTAGTGATAGAAAAAGGAATAATGAATAGAAATTGGAATCGAAGAAATTTAGGCTGGGTATGAGGAAGAAAATCTTTGCTGTGAGGGTGGTGAGGTTGTGGATCCCCATTCCTGAAAATGTTCAAGGCCACCTTGAGCAAGGCGTTGAGCAATCTGGTCTAGTGGAAGGTGTCCCTGTCAATGGCAGAGGGGTTGGAATAGATGGTCTTTAAGGTCCCTTCCAACCTAACCCATTCTGTGATTCATTGAACTAGCATAAACCCTTTCCTTAGCAAAACTACATATTTCCAAGCCTTAAGGTTGGGTCCAACCATTAAAATATACAAATACTTGTTTCTTGTAGTTGTTGATATATCCTCAGTTTTAATTCTATAAGCAAAGACACTGACAATAGATTCATAAAGATAGAAACTAAAGTCAAACTTTACAACTTTACTTGAATAGCTGACTTCCAAATAGTTATTTAATGAGATTTATAAAGCATCAAAGTCATCAGATGGCTGACTGAAATTGATTTCCATTGCCAGTTGTGCACTTTCCAGGGGGCCCTGAATCCCAAGTAATGCTATAGATTCTCACAAACTTTACAAAATACTTTATAGAAGACAATAAAGATGAGACAAAATATTAAAGGTGACAAAATATTAAAGATGACAAAAAATGGCAGTGATGATTTCTTTCTACCTTTGACCAATAATTTGTATCTAATGCAGTTCTTAGTTGTCAAATACAAAAATTAAACTACAGTTCAAACCAAAATAGATATATTTGTTATCCCCCATTCCTCTGCCTCACTTCTGTAAATGCCAAAAAAGATTGTTTTGGGGCGTTACTAGATGAAAACTGTTACAAGTATTTAGTGTTCTTAAATGAAAAAAAGATTGGGGCAGGATGGAATTTATGTTCTGGCTTTAGTGTGAAAAATTGGCCATGGTTGGATGGGACTTTGAGTGACCTGATCTAATGAACGGTGTCCCTGCCCATGGCAGGGGAGTTGATCTTCAAGTAGATGTTTTTTAAAGATCATCTTTAAGTAGATGATCTTTAAGGTCCCATCCAAACCAAGCCATTCTGTGATTCTATGCAAAATTCTAGTTTGTATGAATGTCCATGGGGAAAAATGTTCACAGTTACCCATCTATGGGTGCCCTTTTAGTTCAGAGCTGCCCAGGTGTCATCAGTGCTACTTACAAAGTTCTAAAAAAGTTATAAGAGGAAGAAAAGAAATCCTGGGGATTTCTGGGGGCTCGCCTACTCATATCTTTGGAAATGAAGACCAGGATTTTGAGAACATATAATTTAACAAATACTGGCATTGAAGAAGCTATAGCGAGGGTAGCATGCATCTGAAAGCGAAAGAACAGAAACAAAGAAAGCAAGACACATCCATTCAGTAAATGTTAATCTGTCTGCTTAAATCATATTGAACTGATATGCAAGTTTAAATCATATTGAATGATTTGCAAGTTTCTAAAACCTGCCTGAGCCCCAGGACATGATCAACTCTTGTTTTCCAGGATCAGACTCTCTTAGACACCTAAATGAAACAGGTTCCTCCCTAATTATCCAGCCATTTTCCTCGGCACAACATACACTCTGAAATTCTAGTTCTGAGGAAAAATCCATCTGCCTTCTCTCAGAGCTCCATGTGGAGAGTTTAAACGGGCACCTGCTGAAACCCCATAGCACCAGGGAAAACATCAAAATAAACCAGCAGTGGTCAGAACTACGAGAAACAGTGCTTCCCTTTCACCCCAGGTTTTATGCAGTGTCCAGATGGATGAAGATTGAATTCCTGTTTGTGCCTCGACTGTGATGATGTGGGATGTTTTCCATGGAAATGTGTCCTACATTTCCCCTTGATTCTGGGCAGCTAGGTCCTGACCAAGAGGACTCACAGGACAAGAGGCAGGACTGTCATTTGGCACTGAACTGTGGTGATCTAGGACAAGAATTTCTTCTATATTTATAAGTTTTACTTTGAAGTGTTTTTAGATAGAAACAAATATAGTCCAAAGAGAAAACACCAGAAGCTTAGGGCTCCCTATTTTTTCAGGTTTAGGGCTCTTAAAATTAGTGAAGATTTGGACTTTTGCTTCCCTGTTGCATCAGAGTTTCTTGCTTCCAGGTGCACTGGGGCTCATCTTCCATAAGAGGACCCTTTTCCACTGAATATGCCTTCTGGATGGAGCATGGCTCTGGAATCTGGAGGTTGTGGATCTATTTCCCCTCTAGCCTGCACTACTAGGCCTCAGCTTTGATGCAGGTGTCTGGAAGCCATATTCTGCTAGGATTACTACCCTACTCCCAAGTGAGGTGTATTGGAATCCTGCTAGATGGATGTACTTAAAATTTATGCAGTATTTCTCCATAGTGTTAATGGACGCAGGTGTTTTTAGGCATGATGGGTTAGACATAAAGACACTTCTTGCCCCCATGGACAGAAAGGTGCCTGTGTTGCAGAGAAGGTCTCCTGTAGCAGGTTTTTCATGGATACCATCTTTTGTGACTCTCTGTGTTCCTTAGATATGCCTGTGCCAGGCAGACTGTGAACAAGTGATTTGAAATTTAAGTAAGACAAAACCTAAGTTAATCACTTAAATAATGTTACTGGGTGCTTAAATAGAATTGTTTTTACCTAAGCAGCAGTTTAAGTAATGAGGATGAATAGCTGCTGGGATGCAATTAAATTAGACCAAGATCAAGACTATGAGGACACTACATAGTGTAGTACTAAATGTGGTGAAGTGCCAGGTATTTCAGTGGTCTGTCAACAGAATATGAAGTATTATTAGAGTGGAAGAAAATAAGACATCCTTGGTGTATTCAGATAAAGGGAAAAAGAATGTAATGTTAAAGGGTAAGTTATTAGTAGATATGCAGAAAAGTTATAAAGAATAGTTGAAATATCCCAGAACTAGTTAATCACTGGAAGAAGACTTAAAACTGATATACCTTGAGTAACGTAATAATCACAAAATGAAAAACTTCAAAGAGGAAGTTCTTTAAATGAAAAGTAATGAGTGTGTGCAGTCACTCTGCACGGAAGGTTATAGAGGTTATACAAGGGAGATCAGGTTCAACAAACACAGTTTATGTGACCATTGAGAAGCAGGCGGCTGATCTGGTAGAAGACCAGAACTCTGAAATACTATTTCTGTTACAATACATTAAAGTGATTGATAAGGAAGTGGTACTCAATTTTGAAAAGTCCTTCTTCATTGACAAAAGATTTTGTTTATTGTTTGATTTTATTTTTTTTTTTAATATGAGAACACATGTAACGCTGGCCAAGATTGGGGTTGAGGAGCTTGCTTTCCCTTTTTCCAGCCTTGTATCATATAATAGAGAAGAACAGCGGGGAATTTAAGAGTGATTCATTATTATTTTTGTATAATTATGTTATTATTTATAATAGTAACAAGCAACAATATTCAAAATTAATATTTCTTATTTAAACATCATTGAAACATATTTGCACACAATCAAAATACTGAACACTACAAAATTATGAAGCATTACATTATTCATGAATGTTGTACTGCTAGCTACAGGTAGGACAAGATTGCTGTTTTTTTAACTATATTCATGTGCCTGAGAAGGGAGTGTAACATGTAGTAGATAAAAATGAATGAGAAGGAGAAACACACATTTGTATCACTTCTGAAACTGTTACACTGTCGTGTATGTGTGACATTTTCAGGCAAATAATAGTCATTTGCATTTTCACAAGTTTTGTGTCCTCCCCTTGGTCATCGTTGCGTAAACATTACTTTGAAAACATGCATTTTGTGAACAGCAACTAATCATGATGTAGAATTAGAATATATGACTAAATAAAATCTGGAGGATAATGTAATAATTTGCATCTTTTATTTTTGAACAGTGTTTATGGCTGTCCATTGGCAAAAAAAAGAAAAACACAAGATAAGCAACCCCAAGAACCAGCCCCCAAAAGAAAACCCTTTGTGGTTAAAGCAGACAACTCTTCAGTAGATGAGTGCTATGAAACTGATGGAACAGAGGAAATGGATGAAAAGGAAGAAGAAGAAGAGGAAGAGGATGAAGAAGAGGAGGAATATTCTGATGATAATGAGGAGCAAGGTGACGAGGAGGAGGATGATGAGGAGATAGATCGAGAAGAAGAAGAGGAGATTGAGGAGGAAGAAGAGGAGGATGAAGAGGAAGGTGAAGATGTGGAGGATGAAGAGGAGGAGGAAGAAGAAGAGGAGGAAGAAGAGGAGGAGGAGGAAGAACGTGGTAATAATCAGAGTATTAGTAAAAAGTAAACAATGTGTGTGTTTTCTGGGTTAATCTTCTAGTGTGGCGTGTGAAGATTTAGCTGTTCGGTTCTCATTAAAGCTAATGGAAGTCATGCAGTTAAATCTCTCTGCTCCACACTGAAAATATACCCCACTGTGTTCTCTTAACATTTATTTTAATAAGTCTGTCTTCCAAATATTTTTAATACACCAGCAGTCACATTTCAAACAAGGAGGGTGGAGGTGTGTTTGTGCTAAAAATGCTTGCATAAAATGTAATCCTAGTAGTGGATTAATGCATGCAGTTACCAGGAGAATATTCACGAAGGTACAAGCAAACCATCAGCTACAGCTGGGTGCCTGTACTGATCATTTGCAAGGGTATTTTCTAGATCTGTTTATAGAATGTCAACAATTGCCCACATAAATTCTGTCACAAATTTGCAGTTAATTTTTGTGAGCAAAAATGGACCTCTTCCCTTTGAAAATTTTACCCTATGCTTCCCCCTACCCCAAGAAACTATTCAGAACTAACTATTATAATCTACTTTGGTTCTTTTAGAGTTGAAATCTGTGTGGTTTAGTTGATTCTATTCAAAATATAATGAGTGACAGGTTTACATAGATAACGTCTTTCTAAAGTTTATATACTTTTGTTACCATGGCATAAATGCCGTTTAGACATACAGGTTACTGGTCGTAACCAAATTAATGCAGTAGCAATGTGATTAGCCTGTTCAAATTTCTCTTTTTTGGGATATTGGACTTTTTATAATACTTTCAAAATATGTAATCACTGTCCATTTACTCCGTATGCTGATGACAGACATCATAATGCACTGGGGTGAAATGAAGGAATCATGCAAAAATTAATGAGCTATCTAAAAAGTATTTTGTTCCCATTTCCAGGGAACACGTTTTTGGTTGGGTAGATTCACCTTTCTAACCAATAAAAATATAAGAAAAGCTTTCAGCACTCCTCAGTTGGATTCCTCTTAGGAACCAGGTATGAAAGTTGTATGACTTTTGTTTCAGCATTCTGTAAGGTCAGTTCTTAAATCTCAAAGAAAGTCTTTGGAATTATTCTTTCCCTTTGGGCAAGATGGTGGCCAGCTGCGTGGCTATCACAGTTTTCTCAGATACTGCATCTGTAGCGTTTCCTTAATTGTCTGAATTTACCACAAAATTGGTAGAGAATAAATGGTCAGTCTTAAAAGTTGCATGAGTTTGATGCAACAAGGAAGTAATTTCCTTTTGCAGGGAACTCTGCTGTTTCAGAACCTGGAAGAGAAGCTGTGTTAGATCAGGATGGTGTGCAACTGCTGTTGCTCTCTTGATGAGCAAGTGCAAGATGTCCAGTAGCTTCTTTAAAAATAGTGGTGATTAAGTTTGTTGGTCTTAGATTATGGTGCAACTGCTGCTGTGATTTCAGCTGACATTAAAAACTTTGAATCTACGCTGTCAAAAATGATGAAAGGAAAAAAAAATTAAAGCAAAACTCAAGAGCTCAAAAAAATTGCTTCTGGCAAGCCAGCAGGCTTGATACTCAGTTTATTTTTCTATGATAATGAAACACAGTGGTTTACTTATTCCAACACAGTTACACGTACAGTTAGTGGTCCTAATCAATGTGAAGAGACTGACATTGTTTCTTGACTGCTTTCCTTCCATATATAGTAGGCTGTGGTTAAGAAATGCAAAAAATTTACAAAGGTACCCCTATTAGCTGCTCTGCGTATTACTTGAAATTAAAACTTACATAGGTCAAGTTGTTCTTAGGGACTCATGGTATTCCAGTAATAAAACAAATGTACATTAATAAATAAATACATGTTCTATCTAAATAATTAGTCATTAAGAAAAATTCTGCGTGAAATCACAAGTGATAATTGAATTTTATTTGAAAAGTATTTCATGATCCTTTTGAGTATCAACATAGTAATCAGTATGCAACAGTCGCAGTTAGAGCAGAGATGATTTACAAGGAAGAGTTTCTCACAATTAATTAGGAAGGTAGTATGGAGTTCCTTATGTCTATGCCATAGAGTAGAGAGTGATAACAGTTTGGTTTTGGTGAGGTCTAGAGGCTAATCAATAAATGATATTTTTTTAAAATAGCATTTTTCCTATTGTTTTCAATAGGGATACTGATGTTTCACTTTATCCTGCTTGCAGCATAAGCTGCACTGATAGAATTTGGACTGCTGATTTTCCAGAAAAATGAGGTGCAAAATTAGGTATTCTTATACTACATGGTCTGAATAGGACTCTTGCATTTATCTGTTGACTATATGGAAAATTAGATCTTTCAGCTATGAATTTAGATGTCTCAATCGCTTGCTGCTCACTAGAAGGCTTGCTGTAATATTGTAGGAAACCACATTATTAGTCACCTTAGGAGGAAACTTTAATGTGTCATAGTATTCCTGTCCCTAGAAACGAAAAGCAGAATTATCCACTGGTCACCAGGATGCCTGCACAGTTCTCAAAGAAGTTTGTCACTAGTGCTGTAGATCATAGCAGTTCAGAAAATTTCCAGAAGTAGCTATAGCCTAGGTGAACAAAACAGTTAAAATCATAAGTATTGGTGACAGAAGAATTCCATCAGCAAGTATAGGATAGGTATAGGGATAGGGCTATAGAGGCAGAAATGGGGAAGGGGGGAAGGGAGAGGATATGATGTTAAGGGTAAGGTATTTTACCATTTCTTAGGTCAAATTCAGTTTTCTAGAAGAAAAGTGTAAATCCTGAGAAACTCAAGTATGTCACTGGTATGTCATTGCCCATTACATTTTTGTTTAAAGGAGTGGGAATTTGGATGGAGTTCTCAGCAGATATAGATAGTATACAGGTAATGTAGATAAACAGTTCCTATTGTAAATACTTGGGCATTCACTGAAACCATCACTATTTCTTAAAACTCACATCTTTTTAGCCTTGTCATTGGTAATCTAAAGGACATGGAAAACACAGATGTACCCTAACAGTCTGATGAATCTCAAAATATCAATTTAAAACTAAAGGGAAAAAAAAGAAAAACAAACTTTTTTTGATGAGTCCTAAATTCTGTGCTTGTACTTCTGTACACAATCCTTTGAATCAAAATTCATGCTTTAAACTCTCCATCAATGGCTAGCATATCCTCTAAATTTCCATTAAATCTGAATCTCTTTGAAAAGCAAGTATTTATCTATCCATCTATCTATGAAGAGACTTGAGAAGCCATTATGTTCAACACAGCCACTAAAGGAAATATGAATCTTTCTGATTTCCCTTCTGTCCCAGGTAAAAAAGGAAAGACAGAGATGACTTGTGTTACTTGTGATAACCTAACCTGTAAATTGAAATACAAATGGGAAGGAGTGAGAGTAAAGGCTGCTTTTGGAGCACCCCTTCTCTGTTATGGCAACTGTTGAGAACCCTTGGATTCACAAGTGAAGTCTTCATTCAATTTTCAAGGCGAACCAAAGAACCTTCTTCTGAGATGAGCTTGCTTCAGGTAGTTGGATCCTGAAGAAAGTTTCACAATGCTTTTCTATTTTAAAAAAACTCCCTTGGAGATGCTCCCAGAACAGATGTTCCAAGGAACCATTTAGTCCATATCACATGAAGACATTCAAAATGCTGGTACTCTGGAAATTTTCTAATGAGTAACAGGTGAAATTAGGTTGATTCTAGACCTAAGGAAATTTGATACATCATTCAAATCCATTTCACAGATGATGCTACAAAAACTGTTGCAGTTCATTAATAGGTAAATTAGAAGTCTTTTAGATTGTACCTTACATTTTCTATTAAACTCAAAGTAGTTGGCATAACTAGTATACTAATATGTGGTATTGTACCTAATATTTCAAGTGAAATACACTTCAAAAATAGCTGTAAACCACAGATAGCAATGTGTATTCAAAGGAGACATAAAACAGGTTTTTCTAATAAGAAAAGCTAGCACACAGAATAGAGATAAATGTTCTACCTGTTTTCATATTTCATAGAATAATAGAATTATTTAGAAAGAGACCTCTAAGATCATTGAATCCAAGAGTATTTGTTTAAATTGAAAAATTGTTTTAAAAAAATCTCATAGTATTTTTGTGATTTTTCTTTCATTTGCATGAACTCAACACAGACCCACAGAATGTGAAATCCATCTATCAGCTCTATTACGGTTGTTAGGGCCCTCCACTATTTTCCTGATCCCCTTAGCAGGTTGCATCTGAAGCACTTGTGTTCTCTAAGCAAGAGGAGACCCAAATGCCAATCTAAAAGATGAAAGAAGCCCATATGCTGAGGAAAACCAGGTGGCACACAGCTTCCCAGCTGTGCACACTGCTGGAAACACTGCTGATAAAGTAAACATCTTGATGAAATGAAGGCACTTTATCGGTATTAGCAAGGTCATCTGTCAGCCTGCTGACCACTAATCATGCTCATTTATTCAAACTGCTAGAATAAAAGTGGTCATCTATTTCGTGAACACAGTAAGTGTTCAGTCTTAATCAGAGCAGAGAGCTACAGTCACGTGTACCTCAAAGGCAAAACACCTAATAGAAGTAAATTATAGCTTTAAATTAAGAGCTCGGTTGATTAGACCATAATGCTAATAATACCAAGGATGTGTTTGATCCCTTTATGGACAATTTCCTTAAGAGTTGCACTTGATGATCCTTGGAGTTCCCTTCCAACTCAGAATATTCTGTGAATCTGTGGTACCTGTTTTTTACATTGAAGAAGCAAGCATGGATTACAACATATTCTGCTGTTTAGCTTTTTATATTTCATATTGAGAGATTCAGATTCAGCCTTTTCACTAAAAATTTTTGTTGGAAATAATAAAATTAAAACATTTGGTACTGATAGTTTAGGCCTGGAAACCTCAAAGTTGTTGGAATAGGGTGGGGAAACAGCTGGCTGGTGAATAACCCCGGGGTACTTCTAGTTCTTGTGGAAAAAATTTGGATCTTCGTGTTGCTGTTACATGTTTGTAGTTGGTTGGTTGGCTGGTTAGTTGGTCAGTTGGTTTGTTGATTGCTTAAATATTACTCAAGTGTTAGTAAATTCTGCTTTTTACTGTGTTCCATGCTCGAGGTCTCTACTATACAGAAACTATATATAGACCATATAATTTAAACTCATTAAAAAGCATTATTTAAACATAATTTTATAATTCTCTGAAGTAAGATTGGGTCTGATTCTGAGCTTGTTTGCATCAAGACGAATCATGAACAGCTTTATGTCAGTAGCGTTCCATTTATGTGAGGTGGTATGTTGCACATGTTATCCATAACTTTTCCTGTTTGAAGAATTCTTTTAGAAGACTTCCTTCAATTTGAATGTTTAACTCAGAAGCTCAGTAAGCCTTCTGGGCTGTGTCTAGAAACTTATATAGCCCTCTCCATCTTAACTTCAACATTTAAAGAAAGGAATGTACTTAAGTATCATTCTCATGTAGAGGTTTACATATTAACTCCTTTCCTACAAATAAAAGGCCTTAAATGATAATATGAAACAACTGATCCTTCAAAAGCAAATGATTCAATTATAGCTTTCTGCAGTGTAAAGAAATTATTCACCTTTGATGAGACAGATTATAGTTCTCTGTCATACACAACTTTGGTTGATGTAAGCAGAAATTCTGTAGAGGACATTGGCATACTTAAAGAGATTAGGATCTGAACTGAAGGCCTTAGTAAAAGCATCTAGGAACACATTCAGCCCCACATCTGATTTCAATGCTACTTTATTCTGAAGCTGTTTTACATGGCATGGGGCTGCTTGTTTGTATTTTTAATACACTAACCCCTCCCTTCAGTGTTAGCTGAACTTGAGATGTTGGGCCCATTGTACTTTCAAATTGTCTCAGGGCTTGTCTGTGACCAAAGCTTTCCATCGTCTTGCCAGAGCAGTAGGTTTGGAAAGGAACCATGACACAGCAAGTGCTGCTTTGGATTCTCAGAGGTTGCAGTCCTCAAGAAAAGGCTGCCTTTTCTGCATTTCCATTGCATCCTTCTGTCTGCAGAAAAGTGCTTTGTAGATCCTTGATTCTTTTCTATTTAGTTTGTTGCCTGGCAAGATCTTGCAGTAAAATTAATTCTTTCTGGAATAAGATGGATTGGAGAAGTAATTAAAGTGCTGTAGTCTTAGAGCTGTTGTACTGTTCTCAGTTAGACTCTCTGTAACCTGTAATTGCCAATGATCTCCTGGTTTTGGCACAACTGTGCCAAGGAGCCAGTTGGTTATATGATGTAGTGTTTTAAAGAACCAATAATTAGCTGAATTTATATAGCAGCTCTTTGCATCCATATCTGGAAATGACTTGACATTGTTGTAGAAGGTCTCATGTCTGGAATATGTCACTTTTAAAAACAGGGGTTGTACGGAACTCTTCATGATCTCGTTTGAATTCCTTTGTCTTTCACAGTGCTGCTTCGAGGAGTCCATTGCCCACACTATACTGCACCTTACACAATGACCACAGACTCTGTGTGAATCCTTCTTGACACTACAAATGTAATGATTCTTTAAAATAACATTTGCTTGATCAGCATTAGAGGTTCCTGTTTTTCCTCTTGGGTTTAGAGTGCTGCTCTGAGAGCAATTTTGATGACCCTATTAATTCCCAGTTCCCACTGGGCTTACAGTGTTTGTCCTAAAAGAGTGAACACAAATGGTACCTTTTCACCCTAAAAAGGAGAGAACTTTATTTGGTAACTGTGGGTGTTAATTTTGCCCTATTAGAGCTCCTCCAGAAGATACTAAAGTTAAATAAAATTACAGACAGGATTGATAATTTCTTCTGATCCATATCCCTTTTCATGAATCAAATTTGCCATCCTAGAAAATGCCTCAAATCACAGAAATTTTGTTTAATTGAAATATATAAACCTTTTGAAACAAAAACATTGATGTGTAATGAACATATATTTGTAGTTTTGAATACTTCTGTATTATGGAAGCATTTCTTCCTTATTTTACAGGTCTCAAAACAATTGACATTTGTTCTTTTGTCATTTACATCACATATGACATAGTCTTTTTTACCATAAGAACTACTTGTCCTTCTGTAAATTAATGTATTATTCAATTTTTTTTTCCTTGAGAGTTGATTCTAGGACCTACAATTAGTGAGCTGGACAGCAAGAAAGGCCAAGTCATTTAGCAGAATACAAAAAACCCCCAAAACTAATGAAAGGAAAGAAACCACCTAGAGGAGGTTGGGTTTGGTCAATGTTGTTGAAATCCTCAGAATTACGTGGTTACATTAAGGCTTCATACAGAAAGTACTGAAAATAGTCACTAGCATTAAGCATTTCAAGTATCCATACCACCACATGGAGAGTGTGGCAGATATTATATGCTGTCTGCAGTAAATATTATTGCTATAGCAAAAACTCGTAGTGGGTCTGTCAGAGAAAGTTAACAGGATTGACAGCTCAAGACTTAGTGGGAGTTTATTAGGTGAACTCATCATCTGATAATTCTGTCATCCCAAAAGCTTAATTTTGCAGGCTATACTATTAAAGAGGAAGGATAAGAACTTGCTGTGACACTAAAGGAATGCCGCAGGAGAACTGAACTTAAAATTACAAAAACAGACGAATCAAGCAGATATTTTCTTCCTTGTGCTCCACAGACATGGATTACTGACAGAACAAGGGCAAGGTCTGTGTGTCACGAACACTTAACACAGGAGTGTTTGCAAAGCCGCTCAGGCCCATGTCAGACTAGGGTTCTGTCATTACAAGGCATATGTGGTGAGATTCCTTACTTGTCATATATACTTTAGGGCAAGATGTGCAACTGCTTTTCTTCTGATTTCTATTGTATCAAATCTATTGTTTCACCAACTGCTTCCACTTATTTTAGAAGTTCTGTATAAACAAGATACATCTGCTAAGCAATTTCTTGGACATCCTGTAAAGAACTGGGCTGAAGATTTACTGAATATTGTCATTCTGTCATCTGCAATAATTACAGAATTGTTCAACTTTAAGGCTGGCATCCAGTGGAAAGTTAAAAAATGTTTCTTTTTCTATTGCAATGTGTTGAATAAAACTTTGCCCTCAGATCATTAAGAGAAATATACATTTTAAAAAGTAATAGTGGCAATAGAGAATAACAGATCATTACTAGGAATGATGGTTAGGAATAGGGCTGAAGTTGGACTTACAAAAAGTGTACTAAAGTTTACAGTAGTGTTTGTTTATTATGTAGTGAGCACAGTCTATGAATGTCCTTCCCTGGAAATACAGCCAAAAAGGACAACTTTTAGATGAATAGAAACTGGAATCCTGTCTTAGGAGCTAAGGCTCCTTTTACAATTCTGGAGTGAGATAAATGTTTCACAATAGAATGGAATGAAAATTCTGCCCCTATCTGTAATGCAGGTGCCTGAGTTAAGTGTAACAAGTGATGAAGGAGTTCAATGCCACGTCCTTCTTTCCTAACACAGAAGGTTGGAGACTAGACCAGTGACTGCTTTGTATAGGGAATGCTCTTACACACATTGCTGGAGCTCTATCACACCCTAGAAAAAACATTCAAGATCTGCCATAGGCCAGAGTGGGTCATTCTCCTGAGAAAGTGGGCCATGCTGTGATCTGTCTTCGCTCCAAGGACCCTGTAACCATCTTATGGATTAACCCCTTAGTATTAGGCTATAAAACCAGTCCTGGGCACAGGGAACAGACACTGTGTTTCTCTCTTCAAGGCAAGTGTCCTTGTATAATAGCTACAGTAAAGACATTGTATTTTTGCATGATCAAATGGCTTAAAAAAAATAGTATGGATCTTACTGTACTCTTGTGTTTTCTGCTTCCTAATGGAGCCTGAATCCAGTTAAGCTTTTATTGTGATGACTAGCAAATGTTTTTGGTATGGAATCTTTAAAAACCATGAGAGCTTATACTCTTATACTCTTAAGGAACTCTTCTGGTTCCTTAGTGAGTGACCCACTAAACAATGTGTTTAACCTGGGCAATGGGCAGGTGGGGGTGAGCAGGGGAAATGAAAAAGGAAACAGGCTGTTCTTCACTTGGCTACAAATGAAGCAAGCCAATCAAAGCAACATTTCATGGGGAGCCTTTTTCTTTCAGGTGTGCATTAGAGCATACCGATTGGATTAGGTTTGTCTGGAAACTTATGTGTGAAAAGACCCAGTGTCTAGAATCTTTTGGTACTTAAATAGCCAATAGGCAGAGAGCTTTGTAAGGCTGGAGCTGTACACATCAAAGCACAGCTTTGAACAGGTGATCAGTGTTAAGTTGTCTCCCAAGTTTATGGCACAGATGAGTATAGATGTAGTTGGATCACCAAGAAAAATAGAAATATGACTGTTCCTTTCTATACAACATTCTGCATGAGAAGTCTAATCTGAAAGTGTTTTAGACATTACTGCTTCTTTTCATAAGTTGGTTTTTTTGGGTTTTTTTTAAGTGATTCATGTTGAAATCCCCTTTAAAGATATGGTATGAGTTTAAGAAAAAAATTGATTCAGTGGCTTGAGGGTCTTAGGACACAGAAATGGAAACATTAAGTTCCAAATGTAAAAGGGGTGACAGGGCTTATGCAGGAAAGAAAAATGCAGAAAAATGTAAAGAAACCGTAGGAGGTCAGAATGGGAATACTGCAGAGAGAAAATGAAATATGCTGTTAGGATTCCTTCATAGACAGCAGGAAATGACAGATGAGAAAGCTGCAATAAAGAATCTGCATTATGTGAAATCTTTAAATTAACAGTTAAAAGGCTTTAAGATGGAAGATCAGGACTAAAGAAAATAACCACACCAACAGGCGATGCAGCACAGTTTTTTCTGTTATATTTTCTCCTTCCTAGTTATACGTGAGAATTTTCCTATAGTTCATGATGTGAAGTAGCTTACTGTGTCTTTTTTTCTTAATGATAGAATTCTTTATCATTGTCATTAGTAGAATCATGACACATGCGTGAGCACACATGACACATGCAGAGCACTTTTAGAACCCCATCCAGTATGTGTAGACTCTCTTGAGACTTTTTATAATATTGTAAACAAGGATTTTTAAACTGTACTTGATGTCTGTATAAGATACAAACAGCAATGAGCCAAAATTATTAACTGTTAAAAAAATACATAACTAAAAGTAATAGCAATATATTCATTAAAGAAAGAATAACTATCCTCTGGCAAGTAAGTGTTTTGCTTGAAATCTGCAAATTGCACGTCATTGAGAAGATAGACAGTGTAGAAATAATGTACACAGTTTATGTGAGTTTTAGGAATGGATTTGATGCAGTTCCATTTAATAAATTCATTTTAAGTCATAAAACATAATACAGCAGCAGATACAAAGGAACAGAGGGGAAATGTTCATGTTGGATAGGTTAATTTCATTGACTCCTAAATAGCTCAGATACCTTAGTGCACAGGAAGTTAAGTTAATGAGACTAAAACCTAAAAATAATCACACAAAAGGCAATTGAAAGGGAACAATATGTTAAAGTGAAAAAAAAAAAAAAAAGAAACAGAAATAATTTAAGGCAGAAGTAAAAGTATTGGCTTTATCTCATGTACATTACTTTCACCATAGAACTTCAGCAAAATAACTTCTAGGGTGAAGTATCCTGAGACCAGGCTCACACTCACATTTTAGTTTTGTATGGTGGAAGATTGTATCTACATGTGTGTATTTTGGAAAACTGGCTATTGTGGTTATTTGATTGATTTTTGTGTTGTTGTTGTTGCTTGTTGTTTCTGTGAGGATAGTTATTTTCAGCACAGATACTGTGCACTGAGGCTGTGCTGCTGTACTCAGTTTAGGCACTGTGAGACTGGCAACAAGGCCATTGCCATCATAGCTAGTAGGTACATATTTAGTTGAAAATCTATAGAAATGTATGTAAATATGCAAGTTGTTTTATCTCCAGTAAATACACTCCTTTTAAGAGATACAAGCATTCATTGTCAGGACAGATATTCCAGTGCAGATCTAAACAGCAGTGTGAAATCCCTCAATTTCTAAAATGGGAGCAGTGTGAGGACTTTAGGTAGACAGGTACTTGGAAGATCCTCACTGGAAATATCTTTTCAGATGCCATAGTGACATAAAAGGTGGTTTGTATCTGGTACTATAGCATACATTTCCTGCATTTGCCACGTGTCTGGGACTCTGCTGTCATTCTTACACACTTCCAGTCACATGGGCCATCTGTACACATAGATGGCAAATAAACAGAAGGTAATAAAGATTCTTTGTAACTAGCTAAGAGCCAGTGAGTTACCATTTTCTCTTTTTTGAGGTCCTCTGTATATGTGTACTTGGCTGACTGGAGTAACACGATTGGTCAGGGTTGACCCTGGCTAGATGCCAGGTATCCACTAAAGCCACTCTTATCATTCCTCTCCTGAGCTGAGGTAAAGTCAAGGATAACTCAACAGTTGCCATCAAAGGCAGAACAGAGTGAACTTGGGGAAATTATTTGAATTTACAAATGAAAATCAGAGTAGGATAATGAGAAGGAAAATTAGACCTTTTCCAGGGTCTACCTGCTCTCTCTGGGGGTGTCGGGAGACAGGGAATGAGGGTTACAGGCAGTTCATCACAGGTTGTTTCTCCCACTGCTTCCTTCTCAGGGAAAGGTGTCCTTTCCTTGCTCCAGTGTGGGGTCCTTCCCATGGGAGACGGTCCTCCATGAATTTCAGTATGAGTCTTTCCCATGGGCTTCAGTTCTTCACACTGCTCCAGCATGGATTCCTTTCCACGGGGTACAGCCCTTCAGAAGCAGACTTACTCCAGTGTGGGTCCTCCATGGGGTGAGCAGTCCTGCCAGCAAACTTGCTGCAGCATGGGCTCCTCTTTCCATGGGGCCACAGGTCCTGACAGGAGCTGGTTCCAGTGCAGCCTTCCCACAGGGTTACAGCCTCCTTCAGGCCTTCACTTGCTCAGGTGTGGGGTCCTCCACAGACTGCAGGTGGATCTCTGCTCCACCATGGACCTCCATGGGCTGCAGGGGCACAGCTGCCTCATCATGGGCTGCAGGGGAATCTCAGCTCCAGTGCCTGGAGCACCTCCTGTCTCTTCTGTTCCTCTCACATATTCTCACTCAACTCTTCTCTGTCTGCAATTACTTCTGCCCAATAAATTTTCTTTTTCCTTCTTAAATATGTTATCACAGAGGTGTTTCTACCATCATTAGTGGGCTTGGCTTTGCCAGCAGTGGGTCCACTGTGGAGCTGGCTGGCATTGGCTCTCCTGAACATGGGGGAAGTTGCTGGAAGTTGTAGCCCACCATGCTACCAAAATTGTTCACGTTTGCCTTATTTGTTCCTTTTGAAATGTGTTTTCCATTGATCCCAGTTTATAGATTTTCCTCCCTTTGTCCCTTCAGTCACATTGATCAGTGACTACATCTGTGTGAGTGAATAAAATAGACCATAGTCCACTCATTTAATACCAAGTTCAACTGTTGCATGATTTGGGTGCATATACAACTTATCTTTTACCTTCCAAAATATGTTCACCACATTCAAGCTCCTTGGGAATGGTCCCTAACCAGCACCTCTTCACTTCATCTGGACTCTGCTGGAAAACTATTAAGTCACTCAAGTCAAAATCATGCCAGAGCCTCACTAATTAATAGGGAGAGAACTAAATATTAATACTAGACATCTATAACCGAAGAGGTAAAGAATCCTTTGTATTTACTTTCTTCTTATGCTGTGGATTATTACTCAGCCTTTCCTGTCATGAGAACATAGAGAATGAGACAAATGTAAATTAAAAAGCTAAATGAAGGACTAAAAATAAAGGAACAAGCCCCCTAACTAAAAGATTTACATTTCAGATGAAGTCACGTCAGGCAGTTGTGCATATAGATGTCTTTGTCTTTCCAGATTCCTTGCCACTGAACTCATTGAGGGAATAGAAAGAGAGACATGAATAAGAAATTTCAGTGATACCATATTTATCAGTTCTCTCATCCTCTAGAATGGTAGTGATATGTGCCTCTGTCCCTTCGGCCAGTCAGGTCAGCTTATCAAAGAACAAAGTTTCTTTGATAATCGAACACAACTATAAAAAAGTAATTAAACTTGTAATGGAGACCAAGCAATAATGTAAGTCATGCAGTCATAAGCATATATCCCATCCAAAGCATCTGTAGTATCCCATCCACACCAGCCTTTCCTGATATATCTTTGTCTATCCACAACCAAAAAATAGTTCCTTTTGCATAGCTCCTCATTCCTTCCACTCAGCAGTTCCTGCTATGTCATACTAAAGATACCACTGAAATTCAGCAAGGATCAACCTGAAAATTTTGAGTAAAAGCAATAAAGATAGGATTCACCCCATCAGTTTAGTTGATAACCAATAAATGGTCACTTTTAAGGGATAATTCAGACAACGTATAGATACATAGGTTAGGATGAAAATCATATCCCAGGATATGTGGTTTTGTCCATTAGCTGTAAATGGAATCTAGATGTGTAGTTCACATGGAGACATTCACTATGGCCTGGCACTGAGTTAGAGACCTGAACTAAAACCAAAACAGTAAAAACAGATGATGTATCCCTATACTAAAGATTCCCACCTCTCATCTCAGAGATTTGTGTGTGAGAAAGAAAATAATTGCTTTATAAACTGAAAATGTGTTCTTCAGTCTGCATTCTTTGTAAAGCAATGAATATGGAGATGGATGTAGGCACGGGTCACTGTCTCTGCAGCAGTCTTAGGAATACCCCCATGAGAAGCTCTGTACCAAGAGCTCTCTGAGTGGGTGTTTTGCCATCAGTGCAGCTGGTCCTCTGCTCCCCTGCTGTCTTCCTGCTGCATCTCAGTATCTGGAGAATGGATTTTGCTTCTTCATTGCCTGGTGCCCTGCTGAGCTGTGCAACCCTGAGAGAAGGCAAGAAACTGCCAAACTCCACTGAATCATTTTAAGGCTATGAGATAAAATATCTTGCCTCCCTCATATCAACTTCCTGGGGAGAAAAAGTAGGATGACATGAATGCCAGCCATCAGCTAAAGCCATCTCATTATCTGCTCAGACAGAAGTCAAGTTAAAACAATTAAGGGCTGCCTGAACCTGATTCACAAAGAAGTGTGGACCAGGTGGGAGTGACTAGCCTGCCCTTGCAAACCCAGCATATCCACTTTTGTTCACAGATAATCTCAGAAAAGTCCTTCTCAAACCTAAACATATGCCTTCATATCAAATACTGCAGATACTGCAAACCAAGCAAGCAGACTTTGTCCCAATCAGGGACTTTTCCTACTTAATGGGATGCCAGTAGGTAACCAAAAAGTATTTTCTGTGATGGAGGAAAACAAGATAATTCCCAGAAAACTCATTGCCTTTTGACTTTTGGAAATAATGTTTGGCTGTCAGGATGCAAAGACTTGAGCAACAGAAATCAAAAGAAATTACTCCATTTTATGCAGCACTTACACCTTTGTATGTGGAGTAATAGGTGCAGTTTGGGGCTCATCAGCACAAGAAAGTCTTGAAATGTTGGAGTCCAGTGGTGAGAAACCAGGGTGATTAAAGAGGTGGACCACATGATGTGCAGAAACATTGAAAAAAAACAGTTTGTTCACTTGAGGAAGAAAAAGCTAAGGGGAGAACTTAGGCTTCAGCTACTTGTATGGAGAGTGGAGAGAAGATGGAAGTGTGTAGCATGAGACAAGACACAAGTTGTAACAAAAAAAAAATCCATTTAGAAATAAGAATGAATTTCTCACCATGACAGTGGTCAAAATACTCGAATAGATTTCCCAGAGATGCTGTGGTATTTCTATCCTGGAAGACCTTTAACTGACAGAACAGGGCCCTGATAATTGCTCAAAAAAATTGGCCCTTTTTTTGAGCAGGTGTTGGACCACAGAGCCTCCCTAGTTCCCTTCCAGCCTCAGCTACTGAGTTATTCCATGGCACCAGTGCACTGTCAATAGCATGTGATAATATCTTAAGATCAAAGAAAGACAAACAGTATCTTGTGGTGAAATGACAAAATCTTAAACATATTGGCTTGAGTCAGAACCTAGATAACCTTTAAGAAGCTCTTGCAGTCTGGCACTTGAAGCAAAATTACCTCAGTCATGATCTTGTCAGAGGAGCTGTCAGATATCCTTAGATCCTTTTCCAAAAGGTACTCATACAGGTAGCTTGTAGGGATTTGTATTCAGAAAACATGAATGAATAACAAATGACAGAAAATTTTAAAACTACATTGCTCTGTATAACCTGATGCTCTCTTGTCTTTATATTAATAGGAAGTAAGAACACCCATATTCTACCAATACTTACTGTGAACTTTCGTAGATCAGGATGCTATTCATGCAGGTGTGACATAAGCAGAGGCATAATAATAGGTCATACGAATGGCAAAAAAAGAGGAGTTTTTCAGGGCATTGGTTATGTGAAACACCTCTGCCTTTAGACAGGAATACACTGATTTATGCAGAAAACTAAATCTTCAAAATGCTTTTATACCAAAATAATTTATCAATATTCTTTTAAAAATGTGTTTAAATGGCAAGAAGATGAATTAAAAAGGAGCATCTTTATATGTTGGACTTTATGTGTTCGTAATCACTCCACAAAAGGAAAGAAATTCAGATCTGTGATCCCTTTTGGTCCCTTGGGAAAAGGAAAAAAAAAACCAAAAAAAAAAACCAAGAAAAAAAAAAAGGTAGTACTTCAATTTTCAGCAAGCAAAACCAGATAAAAAGTGGAACCTACAGGAAATTAAAAGATCAAAACATAACAGAAAAAAAAAGGAATGAAAAGATACATAAGGTGGCAAATTGTGCATATTTAAAAATCTGTATGGGCTTGATGCACTTCAGTCCTCACCTTTAATTTATAATACTGACTCCTACTGTAACATGCCGTGTTCTTCAGCTCAGAACTTCCTTGTCATGCTTAATAACTTCTACTCTCCATTTATTTTACTTTGATCATTGGTTATTAATTGAACACTATAATTGTAGGAGAGTCTAAACAGTAAGTCCCAGTATTATTACTATTGTAAGTATTTGTAGCAGACTGAGGGGGAGAAGTGGAAAAAAAAAATGGAATAGCTAGAGAGAATAAATTAACTAAGTTAACAGTTATCTTTTTCTTTTGACTTCCATTAAGTATGTAAGGTCCATAAAGGAACCAATTGTTACAATAACCAAATTGCTTGGGTCTTTACCTACAGCATTTCCAGTATAAAAGAACTTCAGGAAATTTTGCAGAGATGAAGAAAGGATTCTTCATGCACATGGTCAACTTCAGAGTTCAGTGCATCTGTGAAATAGGTATATTCAAATGCTTGGGTTCTAATCCAAAGCCCATGTCAGTAGGAGTGTTTAGGCTTTTAGAATTAGATCCTTGGAGAGTTACACATGTCCTCTGTTTGTTCCGTGTGGAGTGGAGAAGTTGAGAGCTCCGTGAGTTTTCCACCTCTTCCATTTCCTTACTCACAAGATTTTCCTCAAGATGACAATGTACAAACAATCCCCCTCCCCATATTACGCTGTAACTTTCTAAGATTTGGAATTTATTTGTGCCGACATTGTCTTGCTAAATGTTTCTCATAGGCCAGCTATCAGAGACTGTAATGTGGAGATGTGTACTTTGCATTACTACTTAAAGGGAGAAGGATGGTGATGCAGTAATATCATGTGCTGAGCACTTAGGAATTGACAAGTAGCAGTGGCAAGAGCAGTGAAGTGTTTTAAATCAGGAGACGCTGCCTAGATAATGAAACCATCCATATGAGCAGGAAGCCTGTGTGACCACATGTAGGTTTAGCTTCTTAACCATCATGTTTTCCCATGCTTGGAAGAAAAGTGAGTAATTTGATACACAGACCAAAGATCTGGAAAGTCTTGTTTCTGAACTCTTTGTTCTTTGGTAGGAATGTAGGTGCTATTTCTGAAGTATCATTGCCTCTCTCTGCAGAATCTCTCAATCCAAATGCTGCGTATTTTCCTTTTCAAAAGGAAGGTGCTGTTTTGCATGACTCCCTACACTAAAACCAGCAAGCCATTTCTTCTGACAAAATATTGCTTATAATTGGATGTGATAGGAACGAAAGGAGGAAACAGTCAAGGATGTAGAGGATATAATTCTTATTCTCCCGTGACTCCTGGTATGACATGGAAAGAGTCACTCAACTTTTCTGTTTCTCAATTTCCCATCTGTAAAATGGGGTCAAAATACCTACCTCACAGGGGTGTTGTGAGGCTTTTTAAAATAATGTTTGTAAAGTGCTTTGAGATCCTTGGATGAAAGGTGCAATAAGAAATCAAATTATTCACTTTTTTTTAACGCAATACAAGTGCACTTCTGTCGAAATGGCTAAAGGCTTCCAGCTCTTAATAGCTGTTCTACACTACTCAGCTGTAATTTACTCCTGCCATTTGTTATATCTGCTGGGAGTTAAAAGGAACAAACTTACAATCTAGAATATATAAATTGTCATGATATTTTGTGGAAGAGGGCTAGAATAATCTGATATTCTTTTTTAACTGTGTTGTGTATTCTTTGTCCATGCAACCCTAAAGTTAAAAAGGATAAAAAGGATTATAACGTTGCGCATTCTTCACCTAAACTGGCTATTTTGTGTCTTTGTTAGACAAACTCAATCTCTTCACAAAATAAATACCTTCAGTTTGCATCGCTGGTTCCAAAACTTATGCAATGTGTAGAGTAAATCTTCTACGTCTCTGGGTTTTGCAGTAGTTTAACAGACAGCCAATTAAATAGCACACTGTAAAGGTACTTGCTGAGTTAAAGATCAAATCTAAGGGGTCACAGAAATGTGAAATGAAAGCAATATGAAATTTTCAGGTCTGAATCAAAGAAAAGGCATATAGTTCACATAGAGCTGCTAATGTAACATACTTCCTAGAAGACTCTTAACTAGTACACAAACTGATTCAGTATTTCACATTTCATGTTGATAAACAGATGATACAGGTGCCTCACCAGAGCAAGCTTAGAATCCAACTGTGATTGAGGAGATGACATGGCATACATAAATATCTTCCTCATTAAAATTAACTGCTGCATGGAGATAAGAGACATGAGTAAAGTAGTTGTTAAAGAGAGGAGATGCAAAAAAAGGCCAAAATTTAAAATTATAAGAAATGAAACTTACTTAAATATTTTGCTTTCCCACCTCTCTCATCTGAGATTAGTGCTTTACACTTTCTTCTCTTCCACTGCCTTTTCCTTCATTTTCTGACTGAATGGATAGGAGACCAGAAAAGGATATATCTAAACAAACAGAATAAAAAATACTGCAGTTACAATTTTCACCCAGCTTACCTACTCAAAAGGAATTTACATGTCTTTTGTCATACAGTACGATTCATATTTTGACTTTTCACTTGTGNTTTAAGAAACAATCCCTGAAACTTCTCACATTTCAAAAGTTGGCCTAGGACAGTCACTGCGTACCTAAGCAGTTCTCAGGATGACTTAAGAAATTTTTTTTTTCTACTTTGCTTTTTAATATCATATTACAGCTAGATTTGGACTAATTTTACCAGTGTTTGTTGATACCTCATCCTTAACTTGAAGGCACTGGCAATTTTGGAGCTATAGCTTATTGCTTCTTTAATTCCTTTGATGTTCCTTTGCTGCATCTGACTGCCCATCAGTGTAGTTACAAGAAGCACCCCACAAAAGCCACAGTTTCTATGAAACAATCTCCTTGGCACCAGGTTTTATCCTTAATATTTAAATTAATTTGGGACTTTTTTGTACATTTTACTTTAGAAAATTATTAGTGTATTTGCTTTTCAAATAGCACAGACTAGTCATCCACTAATCCTTCATTGCCTTCTTCTATTAAGTTATTCAAGATGGATATTTTTCAAATAGGAAGTGTAAGTGGCAATCCTTACTTGTACACTGAAAATCTGATACTCTGGTACTCTTAATTTTTGTGGCACTGAAACATAAGTGTGAATTATGATGATCTTGAAAAAGACAGCAACTAAAATAAAACCACCTTTTTGATAAACAGATAACCCACTACTGGCTTGGAATATCTTGTGATGTAGAAATACGATACAATCTTCTTTATTAATTATATTTTCTCTGTATTCAAGCAGATAATATGTGAGATGTAATGTTTTACCATTAGAACATGTTTTTATCTAGACATAGCCTAGTCATCAACCAGTTCTGCTGCTTAACTACAGCCTACTATCATCCCAGGATCCCTAACCACTGTGTAGAAGAAATACTATCTTGTGGCTGAAATATTAATTATTGTGCTGTTTTGCTTTGTATTTAAAACTCTTGATTTATTATCTTGTCTACCGACATAAAAACTATTTTTTTCAAACACTATTTCCTATTACCAAAATGTTAGTGCACAAGCCACCTACTACCTGAAATTTCCCACTTTGGTTTGTTTAACCCAAATTATGAGCCACACTTTAGAAATTGCTATGTGTTTAGGTGTACTAGTGTTGAAAATACATCTAAGCTGAAAAGATGCTATCAGAAGTTGATGGACTAGCTCTTGAGCAGGTGTTAATTTTCCTAGCTCTACTGGTTTCTTTCAGTTTGCACCAGCTGAAAAACTGGCCTAGCATGTCACTGTAACAACAGATCTAGGAACTTTCTTTTCCGGTGCTGGAAAATGTTGAAATATAGCTTGGGTAGCCGATTATCAAAATATAAGTTATGCAATGTTCATTACTCCATTATTATGAATGTGTGTTTTAAGGCTGAGTCTAATAATGACATAACTTCTGAGTGAAGATGAGATACCAGAAGATGCTCTCTGGATGATATTCATCTGACTGAGTATGGGTATCTTTAAGGTGGGCATCAAGTCTGAGTCCCTTTGTTGTCAATGAAGAGAAACAGGCACTTGCAGTGGTCATTAGTTTTATTCTCAAGAAGATACCTTAACCAGATCAGGTGGGCTGTGTCCGTAAAGTGTCTGCTTCTCTTACTGACTGAGGACCAAACCATGGATGTAGATGTAGATGTCTGCCTTGCTCATGTCGAAAGTTAGGTGAGGTGAATCTCCTCCTCAGGGCCTCTCATGGGTTCCATCTGAGTAATCTCTCCCTAACAATTGCTAGAAAAAAGCTGGGTAAAATGTGGTAACTCCGCACCATTCCGTTCCAGTACACAGAACAGTAAATAACAGCCCTATCATACATATATGACTATAAAATTTGGGCTAGCGTATTTACTTAAAATTATATTGTGCATATAATTCCTTCTATCTTCCTTTCATGTAACAACTCTTTCAAAATTCTTAACTTCTCCACAGTTGAACTGAGAGATTTTGATTTTACTGATGGATCCACTAAGTAAAATGCCATTTTAATCCTTGTGTATAGCTACTGCTTAACTAGTGTTAATGGTGTGTATGGTGTTAAAAATGTGACATTTGCCTTCTTGGAGTATACTCTTTTGGTGAATGGCATTCATCTGTAAGAGAATAAATCCAGTAGTACTCGCTCCTTTGCCATCTACCATATTTACAGGAAATAGAGGAGTGAGAAAAGTTGGAAACATAGGCAGTTGTGTCATCTGAATAATGTGATTGTAACAAATCCCATAAAGCTGTGAATATAGAAGTGTAATGAGAAACATAAGTATTTATGCCTTAATATTTAGCAGTAGTAGTAATTAGCATTTTGATTGCCTTTTTCTTATCAGTTCTGTGAAAGAAATTCATGTGAATAGCAAATAAACAAAAATAGCCCTATGGACTACAGAGAACTCAGTTCAAATGGGTCAGCCATAGTATTCTAAAATTGCTGTATCATTAACAATATTTGACATGCAGTTTGTTTTCTGTCCATGCGATTGCAACAACAGTTCCAATTGTAGCCACTTTTTTCTTTTCTTTTCCTTTTTCTTTCTTTCTTTGTTTCTTTCTTTGTTTCTGTTTTTTATGCAGAAGACCATCAAATGAATTGTCACAATACTCGAATAATGCAAGACACAGAAAAAGACGATAACAATAATGATGAGTATGATAATTACGATGAACTGGTGGCCAAGTCATTGTTAAATCTTGGCAAAATTGCAGAGGATGCAGCATTCAGAGCCAGGACAGAATCAGAAATGAACAGCAATACATCTAATAGTCTGGAAGATGATAGTGACAAAAATGAAAATATCGGTCGGAAAAGTGAGCTGAGTTTAGATTTAGACAGTGATGTTGTTAGGGAAACAGTGGACTCCCTTAAATTATTAGCACAAGGACATGGTGTAGTGCTTTCAGAAAATATTAATGACAGAAATTATGCAGACAATACTTCACAGCAAGACAATAGGAATATGAACTTTGTAATGCTAGGGAAGCCTGTGAACAATGGACTTACAGAAAAAATAGTGGAGGAGAGTGATGAAGAGGTGTGTCTCAGCAGTTTGGAGTGCTTAAGGAACCAGTGTTTTGATCTGGCTAGGAAACTCAGTGAGACAAACCCACAGGAAAGAAATCAACAACAAAACATGAACACTCGTCAGCATGTCAGGCAAGAAGATGACTTCCAAGGAAGAACACCAGACCGGAATTACTCTGATATGATGAACCTAATGAGGCTTGAAGAACAGTTGAGCCCCAGATCTAGGACTTTTTCTAGCTGTGCCAAGGAGGATGGTTGTCATGAAAGAGACGATGATACCACCTCTATTACTTCAGATAGGTCTGAAGAAGTATTTGATATGACAAAAGGTAACTTAACCCTGCTTGAGAAAGCAATTGCTTTGGAAACTGAGAGAGCAAAAGCCATGAGAGAAAAAATGGCAGTGGAAGCTGGAAGGAGGGATAATATGAGATCATTTGAGGAACAGTCTCCAAGACACCTTTCTGGAGATGACAGGAAGCCTAAACCAAGTGACGGCCATGTCAAAAAGCCATATTATGGTAAAGGTAATATTTCTATATACCGTATGTTTTGTCATGAGAAAGTGTGAGCTAACGTGTTAAGTTTTTGCATAGATTTCTGAAATGAAGTATTAATTCCACATAATGGGAACTTTATTAAAATTGTAGTATGACTGTGATTGTAAAATAGCATCATGCTATGATTATAAAATAAAAGAATTCATTCTGCAGTGTTAGAAATATGTACAGTATATCATTGGCTAAATTAAAAAAGTAACTTCGCAGGGAAACAAAACAAGAGATCATGTTGAAAGAGGCAAAGATTTTTCTCAAGGTTTTAATATATTTTATAGTAATAATTAAAAAAGAGAAATGTGTTGCAAACTATATTGAAGAGGGGGGGTTTAGTAGCAGATACTCAATCAGCTATGAAGTGCATATATTACAGATTGGATTGGGTAGGTGGCATTGTGACTTATAAAATTATCATCAAATGACAGATATTGATGAAGCCTCTCCCATCTAAAATGTAGAATTGACTGATAGAAATTGAACAGTATCAAAATGACCGATAACATAAGATAGGGGCAGTGACTGCACATTAATTATCTTAAGATAGTAAGGTAATGGAAACCATTTGCTATGCAAGGCATGGTGTGGCCTGGGCTGAGATCAATAGCAATTTCTTTCTTATGTGCATTCCACTTCACTGGTTTCATTCCATTGTGGAAACAGTTAAGGTGCTGCCTTGACCATAATTCAATACAAGAAAAACAACAACAAAAAAAACCCCAATAAAAACCAAACCAACCAAACAAAAAAAACCCAAACAGACTAAAGATTACCTTTAGAATGCCTTTTAATTTGCAGGATCATCATGGTGATGGTGTGTTTATATTATGACACCCCTCTTTAATGTGTTTACATCTGGACCTGTAGGACCATGTTGTATTAAGTGTTCAATACCTCCTGAGATTCATTGAACACCCCTGATTCCCATTGACTTTAGTGGAAGTTGAGGACGTGGTATTTCTTGAGAGATGATAAACAGGGACTAGCTTTACCTTATATTTGTTGTAATAATATTTGGTTTGCTTTCTACAATTGAGATGGTGGGCATTTTTCTCTTTTTTTATAAATTCCTGTTTTGAAAAAGTATTCTGCCTGTGACATTCATGCAGGCAGACAACATCTTGATCCAAGAAAGTTTTGATCACTTTTCACAAATCTTTTAAACAAAAGTAATGATCAGTCTTTTAGAAAAGCATGTAAATTACTGATGTCAGACACTGTTGCAATGTATTTTAGTGAAGTTTTGTTTGTTCTAACCACAGATATATAGCCAGTGTATGCTGTAGTAACTTCGGGCATTTGGGGAAGACAACTTTATTTAGTTAGTGTATTACTGCATAGCCATGTGGATATTGTGCTAAATGTTGTTCACATATGACCTATTATGGATGCATTTCCCTGTGAGTACATGTCTCTAAAAATACAGAAAACATGGCAAACAAAAATTAATTTTCAAACAGTTTTTAAATTCTGCTATTGTCCAGCCTTTCCAGTCTATATATGGCTGGGAAAACATTTTTGCATATAGGCCTGCTGTCTCCAAAAAGCCTATATAATTTCTGATGGTGAGAAATATATGGATATCCTATTTTAGTAAATTCTATAACTTCTTTGAACCATCCTATTCCTTGGGAGCTGCAGGTTGAATTGATAATAGGTCCAAAAGGCTTAACCAGGGACTAAATACTGTGGGAGTTTGGACCATGAAACTTCGTGGAGTAGATCATTCTTCACCTTTTTAATGAAAAAAAAATTAAAAATTCCTTATATTAAAAAAAAAAATCAAAACAACCAACCAAACAAAAAAACCCACAACAACAAAAAACCAAACCAAAACAAACAAACCTGTGGGAAACATCTGGTAGTTGTTGAGAGAAGAAGCTTTAAGTAAGACAGTTGCTTATATCACTTGTTCTCCAGTAACCTGTTATCTTCCAAATACTGCTGGAAGAGATATCTACAGAGATGTATGATATGGTTAGGTGGGAACTTTCTTGGGAACACAAGTTTGCAGTGAAAACTACCTCTTGGTTTCACAGGTCACTGAAACAACCATTAGGAGACCACTAACCATTTTCCCCCTGCCATTTTAAGCTTTCTAAACAGGTTTTCTTCTGAAATTTATGCATTTTGAAACCTTTTAAAGTTCTTTGACAACCTTCACTCAGGAAATACTTCCATTGTGGCAAGGAGTGAGAAAAGGTTGCACAGTTCAGTAGAACTGCAGTATTTCTCCCAAATAGCAGACGAGGATTTACAAAACTATCCAGTGCTTCGTATAGAGCTGTGAAAAGTTTACTCAAATGTCTTCCATTAAAAGCAATGGGAAATTGTGCAAGTGCAATTTTATGCAAGTTTTGAAATCATTAAGAGTAGTATACAGCATCTTTTCTGACTCATTAGACCATAAAGGCTCTTAAGGATCTGATATGTGCTATAACTTTATGATGTAGACTTGAATACAGAGCAGGATTTGCTTGACGCTGTAGGATGGAAGTGTCTAGATCCTCAGCTGCTCTAAATTACAATACCTTCACTGACTTTGGTGGAGCTCTAACAATGTCGAGTAGCTAAAAAAAGTCTGTAAAAAGCCATTATGGTCTATTAATCATCTACATTTTTTGCAGTCCTTGAATATTGTTATATTTACATGATTTATATTTCATTTACATTATCTATTCACTTATTTAATACTTTTACACATCCTGAAGTACTTGACTTGATGAGTTGCTTAGAGTTGTGTATGTATGTAGCTGTGGGCTTGCTGTTCTAGTGGTCTCAGCACAGGCCTATCTGGCAGGAATTCAAATCCCTCCTCTGACATTTGCTCCTTCTGTGGCCTTGGGTTTAACTTCTTGATCTCTTTCTTCAATTTCCTGATGCATGAGATTATGGTCTTTCCAGGAGTGTTGTGATAACTGTATAGCACATTGGAGATAGATTTATATGTTTATTTGTCTTTAAAGAGCATGGAACAAAGAACTGTTCTGCAGTCCACATGCAAGTTAAGCAAAATAAAACTTTCATAATTAGGGATTCCATTTGAAAAATACAAGGTTTAAGTATGATATTATATTTTAAGAATGGATTTAAGACATGGAGAGTCATTTCAATGAGCTAAAGGTTTTCTGTAAAATGAAGCTGTTTTGGAAGAACTTGAAAAGTAAAAGTGCATATAAAACCTACCAGAAGGAAATCAGGGAAAGATAAGTCCAAAACAGAATGTAAACTTTGGATTGTAAACTCTGGATTGTATTGATTCATGATTAAAAGAATGGGTGGTTACGTGAAGTTCTACAAGTACTGAAATTTCCCCTTATTGTACTGAGGGTTCTTTTTGTTGAAGCTGGGATGGAATTTAATGTAAAAAAAAGGCTTACTGGAAACCAAGTAGCAAAATCTTATTTTATGGAAATGAAAGCATAAATACTGAAGCAGAGAAATTACAAGAGCAACATAATATTATTAAATTAGGATAGTTCAAATTGGGTATTGAAAGGAATAATGGACTAAAAAAGATGTTGGTGATCTTGAGCCAAAATTGTAGTAGTTCAAGTATCCTGAATTTTATCCCTTTAATACTCATATGAAAATCAGAAATAATGTCCAAAACCTGGCAACTGTGGTCAAGATGATAAGATGTAATTTGTATTATGTGCTTGTCTGGAAGAATAGATGTTCTACAGATGTTCTGTTAAAGGAAATATGCAGATGAAGTTACGTGAGAAAGTTCTAAATCAGGATTAATGTCACCAATATTCCATTCCATTATTGGCAGAAAACTTTATGTTGTGGAAAAAAATGTCTAGTCAGACTTTTCTTTGATTTGTAGTCAGAAGATCCAACAACATTCCAAAAGGTCATTAACCTGTCAAGCATATGAATATTCAAATGTTACATATGCGTGTTGGTAATGGCCCAGATTTACAGCGCAAGCAATACTTTAAGTAATTCTGATTACAATGTTTACTCCACCATAATTTATTGAAGAGAAAGGAATATTTTTGTAATTTTACCACTTCATAAGGAATTTAAGGAAAACCAGAGTCATTTCCTCATTGAGCCTTGGAAAAGGGATTTTTGTGGAATCGTTTTGCTGAAGAGCTGGGTTTGCTACTCTCAGGACTTTGAGCTGCTATTACAGTACATTTGCAGACCTTAATACATGAGGCAAATAAGAATGTAAAGAAGGGAAACTCCAACTAAACAGTTTCCAAATGACCTTGCACCCTTGAGCTAATGCTTGCTAGCAGAACATTGATTGACAATGGTACGGCTTTGCTATAAAAAGGTCATTTTCCAATCATTGTGAATGGATATTGCCATGATCATGGGAGCCTGCAGTCTGAGAAGAAGATAACAGGATAAAAGTGACAGAACTGTGATAAGAAGTAGAAGCGCTTTTTTTTTTTCCGGTTTTCATAATAGCATTTACCAAAGAGTAAATGACATGATTAAATGAACATTCTTACAGAAATGTGAAAAGACTCATTCACTTGACACATTTGTTGTAAATTATAGATCCCTCAAGAACAGAAAAGAAAGAGAGCAAATGTCCTACCCCTGGGTGTGATGGAACTGGCCATGTAACGGGGCTTTACCCCCATCACCGCAGTTTGTCAGGATGCCCACACAAAGATAGGGTCCCTCCAGAAAGTAAGTTCACATTCTTTCATGGAAACTGGGGATAAAACTACAAAAACTTTTCTAGCATGCTTTTTAAATCTTTTATTTAAAAAATTAATTTCATTTTTCAGTATGGTTTGTCTCTACTTAGTCAACTGTTCTGTGTTATACTTTTTCCTTTATTCCATCTTTTCCATTCTTTACTAACTTTACACTAAAAGAACAACTTTTAAAGCTGTATTCTTTGATTTTGAGAATCCTAGGTTATTTTTTAATAGACATATTTCGTCAACAGAAAAAAGGTTTCCAGAAGATGTGCACTGCTTTTGCTTCTGCGTGCTAATGTCACATCAAATGTCCTTATTGTCTTGTACAGGAATAACTATTCCTGAAAAACTTGCAACCCCTTTCCTTTGTTATTGTTGTGTCTCAAACATAATTTATATTAAACTAGATCATATTATAAAAAATAATAATTTGGCTGTTTACTTAGTTACAGAACTCAGGATTTTGAGCAAACAACCCCTGTCAGTCACATGGGTGAAACTTCCTGCCATGTCAGCAAATTGTCTGCATAGGAAGTTCACCCATATGAGCTCATGGACACCCACCTAAAGGCAGAGGGCTTCCCTTCTGGAAGTCACCTCCTTGGGTGGTGAAATCAGCATAGTTCTCTTGAAGCTAATTACTCTGTGCTGGTTTTCATCAGGAAGTGTCTAGCTAAGATCCAATTCTCTTTCACACCAGTTGTAAATGAAGTTATGGATTCCATTCCGTATGGACCTAAAATCCTCACTGTCCATCAGCACTTACAGACTTAATCTCAATGAATTTGCAACAGCCTTAAGGAAATGACGGTCAGAACTAAAGTGGTCCCCAGTTTCCAAAGGAAAGTAGATTCTGATGGACAGGAAAATAGCAGTGTGAGAGTGGCAGACATAAAAAGTCTCCTCTTCCATGGTACAGTGGCTTCTTCCAGAAGTTAAGTGATGAGGAAGTGTTTAGGGAACTTCGCTGTAGTTTGGTTGGTCTCTGAATACAATACAAGAAATAAAGTAATTTCTCTGCTTTCCAAGACCCTGTAATTTTATGAAACACAAATATTTATTTAGTTGCTCAAAGTTCTATCATTTTTTCAAATGGTAAATAAAAAGCTCTTTAGAAGACTTTGTAAATCAAAGAAGAATATAGCTTTAAACTGTTTGCATGCTCTTGTACCTACTAAAATGACAAAGGTGAGCTCATCTTTTTTTTTTCTGTGATGTTGGCCGTGTGAAGCATGTTTCAAGAATAGCTTTAAATGTTAGGAATTTTAGAGTGAAGCTTTTGCATCTATACACATTTTATCACACTGATGATGGGGTGAGGATGATGATGGTTATCTTTTAATGAGTATACATGGTTTAATTCTCAAGTCTCTGAACAGCTTTTATTCAGTTCTTTGCTCAGTCAAGGTATCTATTGATTTTATTAGGGTTTTTTTGTTGGTTTTTTTTTGGTTGTTGTTTGTTTGTTTTTTGTTGGGTTGTTTTTTTGTGGGTTTTTTTGGGAGGGTTGGTTTTTTGGGNTGTGCAAGTTTTTTGTTTGGTTTTTGTTGGGTTTTTTTTTTTTGGGTTTTTTTGGGAGGGTTGGGTTTTTTTTTTTTTTTTTTTGTTTTTTTTTTTTTGGTTTTTGGTTTTTGGGGTTTTTTTGAGTGAGAACTAAATACAGGCTTCCAGACCACTTCTTGTGTGAGAAAATGAGAACTTCACAAGGGCTGGATGGTCTTTTTCCATTGAGTGATGCACTGCCATCCAGCTCTGAGACATGGATACAGATGTGCCTCATGTCATAAAAAACTCTTCAGTGTTCCCAAAAAGTTCTGGATAATTTGGCTCTTCATAGCATGAGCTTTATGATTTAGAGGGGTACTGCTCTGAGCAACCTTGGAGTAAGTTTTCCATCCAGCTTGCAGTGGATGCGGATGTACATCAGTTTACTTGCTTAAGCTTGTACCACTTATTTATTTTTTATGTTTTTCTTTCTGCCATGCCTCAATTTTTAAGTGCTTAATTTTGGTTCTTAGTATTTTGAAAAAAAAAAAAAAATCATGTGTAGAGAATACAAGTGAAAGCTAAAGGATCCATTCTGCCCACCATATAGATATGAATGAAATACCTATGTGGAAGCGAGCAGAACTGGCCCCTAGCTCAACTGGGCTGCCTTATAGTTAGGGTTAAATTCTGTTCAGGGTTGTACTGAGGTGTGTTTCAAATAAATCAGTGTTTCACCAGTATAACTTGAGAGCAGATTTTCAGCTCATGAGTTTGATACTACATTTATAAAGCTATGTAATAAGAATACATACATTTCCTGAAAGAATTTTCCCAGTCTGTAATTTTGTTTTGTATGGTTGCTAGCTCACCCTTTACTGTTGAGCTGATCTTTGCTCAGTGGTTTTGTATGAAGAAGATGTTGGGCGTCTTCTGCTTCACTGTTGCACCAGAGATACATTTGTTTATAGGTTCTGTAACCTCCATAACTTTCACTGTTGCCCTGTGTTAATGAGCGTAGGGTCACAATACTTACTTTCCTCATCAGGCTTTATTGGCTATGTGTGTCACGTGTATTTTGAGGAATGCTGGTTGTTAATGAATCCTGCTTTGTTTTAAAATGGTTTCATATATACTGGGATTTGATTTTTTTTTTTTCTTGTTTTCATACTCTGCTGTTTTCTCTTACTCTCCTTGTCAAGTTCTTGCCATGCATGAAAATGTTCTTAAGTGTCCTACACCAGGCTGCACAGGCCGGGGCCACGTAAATAGCAACAGGAATTCCCACCGAAGGTAAGGATGCCGTCGCTGGACACCAATCTAGAGGGAACAGTGCCTCCGAACTGCAGCCCTTCTAGCAGTCCATTGGTGGGGGGGAGTGAGTGTGTGTCGTTGTTCTGTTCTGAGGATTGACAGATGGTGCTTCGTGTGCTTTATCCATTTTAAAGAGTAACATTTATTCATGTATTTTCTGAGGAGAACGAGTGTGCGTTTGCTGTAGTATGGATGAATTGATCCACAGAAGACATTTTAAGCATCCTTAGCTTTTTGAGTGGACTTTTTTTTTCTTTTTGTTTTGATATTTGCTGAACAGCAGTGGTACAAAACAAGTAATATGACTCCTTATGGGTGTGTTGCAGGGAGACAGAAGATTTTGTCAACATCATCAGGACTAGGACAGAGTTCTTGTTTTCACACTTCACTCTCCTCAGTGATTAGTTCCTAGTGCATGAAAAAATCTACTCTAATCTTAAATTATGGGGTTTTTTAATACATGAGAAACAGCATTTAACACAGATGTTAGCTTTCTTACTGACCACAGTCTCAACCCTGAAGTACTTGTTCAGCTAAAACTGAATGAGAATTTTGGCTGCTAAGAAACATTAAGAATGTCTCATTACATTTAAAAATGAGAAGGCAGAATAATTAAGAGTAAGTATTCTATTAAGAAAAAAAAAGATCAAGGAAAAAAGCAACTTTTCCATAGTTTCCTAAGATTAGTAGTAGATTTTTAGGGAAGGGATGCTATTGCCAATTAAATTCTGTCGAACAAATTTTGAAAATGTTACTTTAGTGTTCTGCATATCATAATTTTCCCACAGAACAATAATAAAATCTCACCTATTCCTTTACAATTTTAAAAATAAAAAAAATGTGGATAAGAAAGTAGAAGGAATGTGCAATATTCCTGTTACTGAATTCCTTTTTACTGTTAATTGTAGCATGAAGGCTTAAGGGAATACAGGTACTGGACATTCAGTCTTATCAAGCTCTGGGTTACTACAGCCCCTCATATCAGCTGCATTTCCCCCAGAAGACTCTTGTGGGTACCAGCCTTTCTGCAGTAAGCTCTGGTACCCCTTCTCTGCAGTGATGCTGCCAGTAGGTGCAGCAAAAACCTCTGAGAAGGCTTTATGGGAATTACTGCTGCTTGAAGCAGCATTCACTTCTGGTTGAATATCCACTAGAATATTTGAGGTGTCTGACGAAGAGCATGTCAGTGGAGCACAGCTGCCCCCTGGCATGGCTCCAGAGCTGCACAGAGCTCCCTCACCCTCTGCAGAACTAGGGCAGGGAGGGCGGGGAGGGGGGAGCACTCTGCAGTCTGTGCTCACCTCTTTCTGCAGCTTTTGGGGCATTTTTCTCTACTTCACTTTTTTTCTTTTTTTTTTCCGCTTATTTCCTGTAAAGAAGGGAACATCTGGGAATGCACTGATTTGCCTTTCATTTTAACGTCTATTCCTGTAGAGAGCACAGAGAGCAGCGGTCACATAAGCATGCAACAGACTATAACAAGAAAAGGAGCCCCTCCATTGTCAGGTCACAGGCTTTTACAGCTTCACTAAGAGCACCATCTGCTGGCATCAATATATTTATTTTTCAGAGTTCTAAATCTTTTCCATAAGAATCAGGCTTATTATTACCACTTCAATAATAGTTCAGCATTCTCAAATTTAATTGAATTTCCAGTGCAGAAATGCTTTTGATTTTACATCATCTACTATTAGAAAGCATACTTTAGTGGCTGAAATTCATGAACAAACGCTAACAGTTGACATATAGATTTAATAATCCAAGGCAAAATTTTGCTCTCATTTATATGCCTAGCAAAAAGATTGGAGTTAATGGAGCTGAATGAGGTGTGAAGCAGCACAAGATTTGACCTATATGGTGTTGTCATTTAATTGTCTTCAGGAGCCATTTCATTGGCAACATTTGTAGATGCATAAAGGTCACAAGTCTGCTAGCACAGCTGCACAGTAGCTTCCAGTTTATATTCTCCTCTCCTACTGGTATGTTCTCTGGCTGACATCCATGAATAATCTACCCATGTACTGTGAGAGAAGAGCAGATGTAAGATTTACCATGCAACTTTGAAAGCAGAAGAAAGGAAGTCTATTCTAGAGAAAATACACATGACCAAAACATTTTTGGAAACCCTTTTCCTTCAGATTCTTCCTGATGCTGGCTAAGGAGGAGAAGGAGTAATTGGATCAGTGCTATAATGTGAAACTATGCAGGACAAGACAATTAAATTTCCTTTCTGTAATTGCAGCCTCTCTGGATGTCCTATTGCTGCAGCAGAGAAACTGGCTAAAGCTCAAGAGAAGCATCAGAACTGTGATGTGTCAAAATCAAACCAGGCATCAGATCGGGTTTTAAGGTATTAGAAATCACTATAATACTTATTCTTATGCAGAATTCATCACACATTCACCTAATCTGAGAGTTTATATTTCTATACATTGTATATACATATATATCTCCTTTAAAGAAGAGTTAGTATTAGGGCTTCTGGATCCAATTCTCACAGTATATTTTTCCCACTCAGTTTTCATGGGGGAGGGTTGGTAATTATTTTGGCAAATACATGTAAAGCTGAAAAGCTCATTTTTGTCTTAGGCATTGTTTGGTGTAAAGATGACTGCTGGAGTGCAAAGTCTAAGAACAGTGTGAAAAAAGTTGGTATCTTTTGGGAATAAACTAATATTTACCGGTAAGTCTTGGTTTTTTCAGCAGGCTTTTACTAGTAAATATCAGTTTAAATTAAACCAGAAGCCCTATGTGCATTACCAAACTGGTAGTACACGTTTTGTCAGGACACTTGGAAAAGTACCAGGTATAGCTTAGATTCCAAAACAACATCAGTCTTAGTTCTTTGTCTCTGTTCCCCCCATTCTCTGCATGAAGGACAGAAAGAGAGAAAAATTGTCCTAAATTTTCATATGGAAAGGACCTTGAACCAATTTTATATGATTGTACTCCTTTTCTTCATCCATGAAGGATTCTGAGTTTATCTGAAGTTGTATCCGGCTTTGTGCTATTGTCTCCTCTTTTGAGATAAGTGGGTGGAAAAAATATTTCTAAGGAGCTGAAGTGTGAAGAATGCATGTAAAGCAATCAAACTTCTGCATGATTTTACCAGCCTTATGCTGATGATGCCCCAAAAGCTGCAGAATTTCTCCATGGATACTGCAATGTCTGTGGGCTGGGATAGGTACATCCCTCCCAGCTGCCTCAAAGGGCGTGGAGGAAATGCTGCAGCTTTAGTTCCCAGAATTTCCTACTTATCCCATAGGTTTCTTAGTCTTTATCTGTCTTCTAGATTTAAGAACCAATTGGGATACTTAAAATTTTCTGCTGCATTATCAACACCATTCTTTGAATATTCTCTTTGAAGTTCGTCTAATCTTGATGGTCTTTTCAAAAACCAACATTTCCATGAAGCTAGGAACATAGAATTATGGCTCACATCTACAGAAAAAATTTTCCTCATTCCTGTTGACTGTGCTCTCCTTCTGCAGATTGCTTTTGATGGGATTTATCTTAACTGCCCCTAATTCAGTTTGCACAGCTTGGCATAAAACATCCCACAGAGGTTTCTTAGAGAAGAGTTCTTCAAATCCCATTAGTTAAAAAACCGTCACTCTTTGAGGGAATAAAACAGTTTCTCACTTGATGGAAACAGATAGATCAAAAATGCAGTGGCTTTTACCACTGCTTATTACAGAGAAGCCACTGAAGTCAGTTGCCATAGAAGGCAACTGCTCAAAAGCATCATCCAGTTTGCTGGCACACTCCCTAGGATTGTTCTGCAATCTTCACTTCACTTGTAACCTGCCTTGTGTTTCAGGTTTCATAGGCAACTCAGATAATTCTTTCATCTTGTCTCTTGCTTACCTTTTACCTTTAAGTCACTGAAGTACTTAAGATGAACTTGGCAGCTATTTATAATACTTGCATGCAGGCAACTGATGGGCAGACAGATGTTTTAAGAGTAAATCTTGAGTATTTGTTTTCATCCCAGTTTCCATCGTACCTGCATTTAAAAGTTCTTACTTAAAAAGAATTCAAATTCACAGGACTTGTATTCCAGTGAAATTTTGGATTTGCATCAAATGTTCAGGATGTGAATTGCAGGGTTTTGGCTAAATATAGATTATCTTGAAACAGGACCAAACTATTATTCATATCAGCTCATTATTTAAATAAGCCCGCTGCATTTTGTGAGGAAGAAGTGTCTAAAGGAATGAGCATACATAAATCAAAGGGAATAGTATGACTAATATAATTTTTTGGGTGAGCTTTATATAAATATCCTGAATAAATTCTATGCAAATAAATTCATTCATAAAAGCATGATATAATATTCAAAATCTATTTCTCACTATTGATCACATTTCACTTTGTTAGTCAGCATGAGGATACTTCTGATCTCTACTGAATTTATGTTCCTATGATTGTTCCTTCCATTTCCTCTGGTTATAAATGCAGTAAAAAAAAAATAGGAGAAAAAAGAAGGAAAAAAAATGCTATATGCCTCTTGGTTCCAGCAGAAGCACCTCAGGTGTGCTGTTCATCATCCTCACCTCCTGCTAAATGCAGCAGGTAGACATGCAGCAGTAGTTGTGTAGCAGTTGCTTCCTATGACCCAGTCATGTAACACTTTCTTGTATCAGTAGGGTTTGCAGGCTCTGACCTTGGTTTGCCTGCTTTGAGCTGATGAATTCTGTGTCCACATGCAGAAGATGATGTGACAGTGGAGTTCACCACAGCAGTCTTTCACTGAAATTTCACAAGTTTCTCAAATGGCCAAATAACATCAATCAGAGCTTCTTCTGACTCTCCTCCCTCATCCTAAATGAAAGTGATATTTAAATGAAACAGTTTTATTTTGTATCCATTCTCAGGACCTTCCTTGAGGTGTGCATCTGTGTGTCAGGACTCACAGCTCCTGCCAGAACCTTGCCTTTAAGGATGAGCAGGACCTGCAAGGCAGCAGCTCAGAGTCAGCAGAGCTTCTGAGACTCTTCTCAAGATGAACATGGATTTGTATATTGAAGGATGAAACAGGAATAGTTACTTTTGAAAGCACAGAGGAAAACAGCATACAACTCCGTTGGAAGAAATTTGGAGGAAACTCCATATATTAGGTGGAGCTTCCAGATCTACTTTTTCTTTTCGATATTTAAAGAATTTGTCCAAACTTCTTCTGTCAATCTGCTTGCCCCTCTTTAATTCACCTTCCAAAAGAAAGAGATGTTTGCCATGTGATGCAATTACATAGGGAAAGGGAAACCCTGAAGTATTTTAAAACAGAATTTTAAAATACTTTTAGCAGCAGGATACATTTAGTGGTATTAGAATTAATTTTGTCTAGGCATTATTCAAGGAAATATATATTGTTTGTCTGCTGAAAATAACCAAACTAAGGAAATGCAATAATATATTGCTGTCTCTTGAGTACAAGAAATAACTAAGATTTTCTAATCTGAGCTATAAATTATGCACAAACATAGTAAACTGAACTGCATCTAACAAACTGTACATATCTTTAATTTCTAGGCCCATGTGCTTTGTTAAGCAATTGGAGATCCCTCAGTATGGCTACAGAAACAATGTCCCCACCACCACACCCCGCTCCAACTTGGCCAAGGAACTAGAGAAATACTCTAAGACTTCGTTTGAATATAACAGTTATGACAACCATGCCTATGGCAAGAGAGCCATAGCTCCCAAGGTGCAATCCAGGGATATATCCCCCAAAGGATATGATGGTAGGAGGTGCACACTCTTATACATGAGAGACAAGTTTGCAGTTAATCATGTTGTTGTATATGTAAACATCATACAAATAACACATGTTTTCATGTTCATACAATATTATGAGGAATGCTATCATATGTAAGTTATTTTAAAGGCCTTTTAAAGAAAGTGTTGTTTTATACGGTGCTTGCTTCAGGATTGTTGCACTGTTAAAAGGCATCTCCAGCTATTAAGCTCCTGGGATGTATTGAGATGGCAATAAAAGCTAAGTAGTAGAGATAATGTTCTTATGTTACTGTCTGGGAGACCTAGCCTCAAGGGTCACATTATGATTCTCGCCTCCATGCAACAGTTCAGGTAACCCAGAAAGATAACATACTTGCTTTGTGGGGATATGGAAGTAGAAAACCTGGGTGTCATTGCACTTAGGAAATCACTGCTACATACTTAAAGAGGCAATTTTGCTTGTTTTGTCCTCACAAATACACTGGTTGGATTCTCTGGGAAACCTACCATACTTAACATGTTTAAGAGAAGACTGATACTAGCATCAGCTCAGGAGAAGAAAATGGATGGGGATCAGTCAGGCAAGGGGTTTTTTATTAGGGGACAAAAATTAACTACGGGATAAAAAAGGATTGTAGCTTTCGAAGACATCAGGAATTTTTCAGAACAATGCATTTATGTATGCATATATATTGTATATGTATGTATATATATACATGCATGCATATGTATATCTATATATAGAACTAAACCATGCTTTTTTTTTTTCTTTAGAACACCAGCAGTTTATTTTTTGGTTGAAATATTTGATACTACTCAGTGACTACTATTAAGAAATTTCAGGCAGGTGTCACATTTTTTGTTTAAGAAAACAGAAAGAAACATACTATACAGAACAATTTAGCTATTGCCTGAACATAGACTGACATTTAAAGGTAGTTAAGTGAAGAATGAGAAAATTACTACAGCTCTAGCCTTCATGTGTTTTGGATATTTTCCTTTCTCATAGAATTAACAGATATATTCTTACACTATAGCAGAAAGGAAGAAGGTTGTGAAAGGAAGCAAACCTATTTTTAGTAAAAGAGCTTTTTTTTTCCTCATACCTTCATCTTATTTGTCTGTATCAGAATAAGGGCTTGAACAGAATTAAAAGTAAAGCACTAATTGTAACTGTGGTTAGGAAGGTAATGAGTATACATTAGCATAAGATAAATTAGGTATTAAATATTGTATATATATTCTGTCTAGTCTTGCAGAAAGAAAAGCGTCATACTGCTGGGGTTCCTGTGAAAAAGCTTATTTTGACACCAATTACTGATGCATAAGCATCTGATATATATTTTTCTCATTTAAGGCTCCTTTTTCCATATACAATGACAAACTTCACTTTTTCACCCAAATCACCAGAATTTGAAAATACATATAACATTAAGCACAAGTGTACAGTGGCCTTAAGTAATAAAAGGCTGTGTTGATACAGGTCGCTGTCTTTATGCACACTCATCTTCATTTGCTATAAATAGGAATTTTTCTTGGCTATAGAACTGTTTCACTGCTCAGTAATGTGAGCCAGAGGGGACTGAAGGACACTGCATACATGTGCTTCATGCTGGTATAGCAGGTGTAGGGGGCTGTTGTGCCCTCAGAGCAAGGGAAGCCTGTTAAAGCTGGAGTGTGTTGGTTGCCAGACAAAGGCTGCTGTGTGCCTTTGTTCCATAATCCTGGCTCTGCTGCAGGCAGTGCACACTACACCTGGTTCCAGGTGATGTGTGAGCTGTTTGGCCAGACCTACTAACATGGTCCCAGAGGTGGGGCCTGGTTTGCGTTTTTCTTTTCCCTGTTAGTGATTTTCATGAAATCTCTAGAATTCACCTCTCTCTGGAATTTCAGAAGTACTCCAACATATTTGGCTTAAATTGGCTCAGGAAAATCAGTTGAATTCTTAGAATGATGAAGCGAAGTCCTGGGTACGTTGAAATTGTTAAAACATTTTGGCACTGACTTTCAATGGAACAAGGATTCTGCTGACAGTTATTGTAAATAACTGATTATGAAGGAGATTTCAGGAAGAGACTCTTCACTTAGAAGAGCCACTTCAAAAAACTTCTCAGTATTTTTAGATAATTTTTTATTTGTATATTAAAAAGTTGTTATTGTTGCTACTAAAGACTTAATGGAGGTCCAGAGAGCACACCTATTATGTATTTCAGCAAGATATGTTTATATAAAAGCAGATACAGACTTCTGAAAAGTCATCTTGAAAACCCCAAAAGTACGTCTAAGGCTCTGGGGGGAATGTGCAGGTGAACAGTGCTTTAGTTCTGACTATCTGAGAGAAGTAGTCTTAAGGAAATGAAAAATCAGTAACTTCAAATCTCAATTCTTTTTTAATTGTCAGCTAGTACACTATTTTCATCATCAGAGAAAGGGATTATATCTTCAGTAAGTGTACAGTTGGGAGTGACATGAACATAAGTAGCTCCTCTGAATTGTTTCCTTGATATTTTTTACGGTATGGTTTACTAAAAAACAAACAGAAAATGTGTACTTTGGATTGTTGTGTAGGGTGATCTAATAATTCTTGAGAATTCTTTTTATTTGTGGCCTTGTTTTTCTTTTGAAACCAGTTGCATAGTGTATTGGATGCTGGGCTTACGGTATACAGCAGTAAAGATAAGAAAAGCTGGACACAGCAGGAAGTGGTGGGGCAACATTTTCAGTTGCTTAGGTGATGGCAGGAATTGTTGCCATCCCACCAATAGGCCTGGGTCATTCTATCAGAGCACTGAAAAAAGGTTATGAGTGGGATTCATCTGGCCATATCCAGAGTTTTATAATGTCACCACAGCGGAGTGCGGCACCCCTTTCAGATTCAAGAAGGGTAGATAATTCTCTGATTCAGTTCAACTTTTCCTGAAGTGCTTATTTAAAACTGGTCAGGTGAATCATGGCCTGAAAGTTCCTGTTTTTTTCCACTGCATGTATAGGAAGCCTATAATGAGTAGGTCAGCTATCTGAAATTAGGTGAGATGAATCTTTTATTGTGCAAGTGAGAAAAAGTGTTGAAACTGTAATTAATTTACTAAAACATTCAGTATTTAGACCATATTGGGGATGAAGGTGCCTGAGTAGAGCTGAATTCCACTCCAAATACCTTCCCTTCCTTTTGTCTTTTTCTGTTTGGGATCACTCCCATTCCCCAATTGTTTACTAGTAAGAGAAGCCTTTAGACTTTGAGAGGTTCTTTGTAATCAGCCCCCAGCATATCTGATGGAAGCCCGGTTTGGGTATGCAGCTGGTTAGACCTGTGTCTGTTTTTAATGGGGAAGGTGTTCTTCACATTTGGTTTCAGTCTGGATTACAAAGCATAGGTGGACTGCAGAGCTTCGAAAACCTGGTGCCACAGGGGTGGGCATTGTATCAAGCAGAACAATCTGGTATTGAAACAGTGCAGCTTTCCCTTCATTAGTGAACAGATTGATTTGATTAATTATAAGTTGGTGATCTTTGTTTCTCCTGAAAAACTAATGTGAAATGAACAGTCTGGGTTATGTGACTCATCTTCAAATGTACAGCTACAGTAAAGTTAAGATAACCATGGCCATTTCTCTCTAAGTTTTGCTTAAATTATTGGTAATCTGAAAGCTAATAATGGTGTAGCATGCTTATAGCACTTTACATCTGCAAAGTGTTTTACAAGGGAATCACAACACAACTAAATTTTAGAAGCAACTTTCTGTTTATAGAAAAAAATGAATTCAAGGGATAATGTAGTTTGACCAAGGCCACAGAGGAGTCCATATCAGAGTCTGCATGAGTTTCTGATGATTAGTCCTACGTATAAAAGCTGACTCTTTCCCTCCCTCTCTTTAACACACATTCTCATATATATACATATATATAATTTCCCATGTAATATGTCTCTTATGTCTGTCTAAATGTGACCTGCTATAACAAGGCTAACATTTTTTGAAAATGACAAAAGTCTTATTTGTTCCTATGATTTTTGAAAGATACTTCTAATTTGGCAAATTCAGTGGTACAGGGTGCTTGCTGTATTAGCATAACACAGTAGAAACTGTATTATTCAATTATTTGCTTCCTTAAGTACAGGAAGATTCTTGTGTGTCTTGGATACTGTAACAAAGTAACAATGGATAAATGCTAAATTTTTAATGACCACCACTGATTACTATATTAATAATGGAATTCTCAAGGAACAGTTCACAAATTTATTATTAGTGGATAGCCTGCTTGTGTAGTGCTATTCTGTGTTCAAAACAAAAAAAATGTGATGAATGTTTAGCATTCACTTCACTTAAAAAAAAATCACACCCTGTGCATTATGTGGCTTTCCTGAGAAAACTCCATCTGTTATGATTTAAGTGAAACAGTATTTCCTTTGCAGTAAAAATAACGCCATGATTTTTTTCAGTTTTTTAGAGAAAGGAGGATGAGATAAGCTCTTGCAGAGACATTTTGCTTTCACATTCTTCTTTTGAACCCTGCCTGCCTACCAAAGCAGCCCATGGTTCACAAATGGGCTGTGCTCATGGGAGCAGATTATTGTATGTATGTCTGTTCAGACAAATACAACTGAGGAACCTGGCATTTAAATGGAGCCCATCACGGAAGAGCTCTGTCTAGGGCCTGACCTTTTTTGTATTGCTCTCTAATCAGCATGCTAGTTGGTTATTGTTACGCTATGCTATAAGGTATGATCTCTGCAGTATACATTTCCATCTTAAGGGAAAGTAGTTGCTGTAATATGCATGGATGTATCCTCTGACCTTGACTTTTATTTTTTTCTGAAAATACATAAACTTCGACATTTTGGAGACGAGCTCACACTTTCTTGCATTTTTATAAACACTTTTAAAACATCTCATCTGGGAAGAGGGCTGGGGAGATAAGTGGGCTAACAGGGCTGCTTTCCCTTACTGCTGTAATACCTTTGGCTGCAAGGAGCATTACTTAAAAGCAGCAACAGTCCTGCCTTGTGTTTAGATAGGCTGGACTTGAGCACTCTCAGTGCTTTGGCTCTTGTGACCACCTGTGGCTTGTGTTAGTCAGAGCACATCTGCGCATCACTGCCTGCAGTGGGAGCAGGGAGGGCTGTCTTTGGTCCTTACAGGCTTTATGGAGAGTTGTAGGTGCTCAGGTTGTTTGAAGGGGGAGTGGGGGATTTTTCACTTGTTCCTATTGCCATTTAAACAGCCATTGCCTCTGCCCTTGTGCAAGTGCCATATTATTTGTGCCATAATATTTGCCTGTGGTATAGGAGGAAATAAAGCTATTAGGAAGCATGAGATGTTTGAGGACATATGGGTGGCGCTGTGGCCTAGAGGCCAAGCTTATCAGCCTTGCAGTGGGTTTGATCTCCAGTAATCTGGGGAGTTCTAGGCCTAACAGCTCCTCATGTAAATAGGGAAAGGTCCCGTAGTATGACATTGCCCATCATTAATGACAATGAATGAGCTGAGCAGATTGTACCTTCTGTCTTACTATATATGTGGGGTAAAAGCAGTGTTTCTGTGTTTTTATTGTTTTATAAATCCAGCCTGTTTGTCAGAACAATTCATGATCATGTCATGCAGATTTTTACAGGAGGTTATTTCATATGATCTCACATGTAGCATATATAACTCACAGACAGAAATCAAGAAATACAGCCATCATTCTTATTGCGGGCTTTTTTTTTTGGCATTGGTTACTGTTCCTCATTATAAATTTCACCTCCAGCAGTTTGTTTTCCTCTTCACTTATGCAGAATGCTCCTTCTTTTGAGTCATCTTTGTCATATTTCTTCCCACAGCTAAACGCTACTGTAAGAATTCAAGTCCAACCAGCAGCACAACAAGCAGTTATGCCCCTAGCAGCAGCAGCAATATGAGTTGTGGTGGAGGCAGCAGTGCCAGCAGTACCTGCAGCAAGAGCAGCTTTGACTATACTCATGACATGGAGGCAGCACACATGGCTGCTACTGCTATTCTGAATCTCTCCACCCGCTGCAGGGAGATGCCTCAGAACCTCTCCACTAAGCCTCAGGATCTCTGTGCAAGGGTAAAAATTAGTAAATCTGTTTGTTGATGAAATTTCTCTTAACTGTACTTGCTCTGTGGCCCTGATTGAGAGAAAAGCTTTAGTACATCTTGCCTTTTTTTTTCCCTCAAAATTAACATAATCTGGCAGCCCTGATAAAACAGAGAGGAAAAAAGAGAATGATACAAATTGCTCACAAGTATCACAGGAAATCAGGATGATTTTATAAACTAACGATACAGATACCGTGTACTCGTTTACTTGTCTCTCTTACTATAATTATAAAAGATGTTTGGATTGCTCAAGTGGTATTAATTTCCCTGCTGTTTGGTATTGGTTTTTTTGCAAAGTACAGTGTGGTTCATTCATTTGGCAAAAGAACTAAGATTTAACTCTGCATTTTCATTTAAAAGTCACAAATGGGACCTAAGCTTGTAAGATTTCTCCTGTGCAGAGAAATCTGTGGTGCTGTATGTTATGATTTCTTGCCTGTCTGTGATACCAGAGTTCTTAAGTCAATGCATACTACATTTGAAATGAGCAAATCCTCCAGTACAGGTGACTTAAAATGTGCATAACAGTCATGCAGAGTGACTGATGTTCTGTATGTTCATAGAGCCTCAGTATATTATAAAATGGCCATACAGATACAAATAAAAGCTTTTGTCATTAAATGTCCATATTAAGAACAAACAACGCACTATTAACATTCATTAAAGATTTAGGAGATTTCATTTTTATTTTTAAAGTTTTGGCTCTGATAGCTGTTCAAAAAGGAGTATTTAACATGAACAAGCAGACAGGACAGTGCTGCCTACAGGAGACCACTAGATGGCTGAGCAGACAGATGCAGTGCAGAGGAAACATTTTTATTGTGCTTGTAGAGAGATTTTGAGCTGGCAGACATGTTCTGTTCTGCTCCTATAGACAAAGGTTTGCTTTCCCTTATTGTAAAAATCACCTCACGTTATGATCATTCATAACAAACTAAACCTTGTAGCAGTAAGTATTAGTAATAATCATGCTCTAAGCCAGAATGGATTTTGCTTTCAAATGCTGCTTTTTATATTAATTTATTTAATACTATTCAAAAGGGAAATCTCTTTCTGGCATGTAAATAAATGCAGTTCTTCTCTACTCAGTAGGATGGGAGAAGTTGGACTACAGTGGTAAAAATCTTTTGCATCTAAGCCAGAAAGGGCCTCTTTCCTAATGTGTCACTACATTGTGACTGAAGGAATGAGTCTGAGGAGATAAACAAATACCTTCTAAATTAAATTAGCTGGATAGCAGCAATTAGATATAAGCTCTAACAAAAGGCAGTAATTCAGAAAGAGAGACTTGCATTCACAGTGGTTTCCTGCAGCTCTATTGTTACTCAAGAGGAAAGGAAGTCACCAGACATACAAGGAGTCAGTCAGATTCACATTCGTTTTGAAACCAAATTTCTCAGGGAACACATAATTTTTGGAAAGATGAGGGATTCTGTATGGGCATTTTTATCTTATCTATCCTTAATTTTTAACTTCTCTGTTCATTGTAAGATACCTAATTTCTCCTTATCTAATGTGATAGATAACACTTACTTTTTTTCTGTAAAAAAGCCCCATACTTGTCCCATTTTTCACAGTACCAGGGGTCACAGAAATTGGCACAAATAAGTATCAAGATAGATACATGAATTGTTAATATGTGTTCATCTGCAGGGAAGGAGCTGTGAAACTTAAATGTGTTTCCTCATTGACAAATAGTGTCCAAAAGGACTTCTTTTGGTACCCTGCCTCCCTGTTTAATTTTCTGACATTATCTATTCAAGCATTGACTGCTAATGTAAAAGAAAAAAAGAAACAAAGATTATTTGATGTTAGCTGGTTTTTGTTTCTCTAATCACCCAGACAGATGTCAGGACTGAAAACAAGATTTATGCAGATGTTACCTCACAGGTTACTTCACCTGTCACAGAATGAATCAAGAACGTAAAGACAATGGCAAGAAAATACATTTAGAGCTTTCTCCTTCATATATCAGATTTTGCACCTATGTGCTGGGTGGCAGGAGGGGTACTGAAGACTCTCCTCTTTCCCCCCAAACATCAAATTAGCCATTCAGGAAGAAATCTACTTTAACAGCATTAATGTTGTGTAACAGCATCATGCTATGTGTAGGAGGGGACTCAATGCTTACAATCTATACAGGAATGGAAAAGCATTTTATCATTCTGCTAGGCAATCAGATTGAAGAAGAGGTAACAGTTTGCCAGGGTGAAGCTGAATTAACAATATTTTTCTTATTTTGACAGAATCCTGATATGGAAGTCGATGAAAATGGGACGTTGGATCTGAGCATGAACAAGCAGAGGCAGCGAGATGGTTGCTGCACCATTTTGACCCCACTGGAGCCAATGTCCCCACAACGACAAGCCGTGATGAACAACCGGTGTTACCAACTGAACGAGGGTGACTGCTGGGACTTGCCAGTGGACTACACAAAAATGAAGCCAAGTAGGATAGATGAAGATGATTCCAAAGAGATTAATGTATGTCTTTTTCATCTATATAGTTCTTGTTGCAGTCCGATTTTGGTAATTCAATAATTTTCTGAAATTTGGAGGGAAATAGGAAGCAAAATTAGTATGTGACAAAACTGGTGATTTTCTACAAAAAGGACTTTTCTGCTGGAATCTTTAATCTTTAGGACTATATCATGCTGGCACACATCTGATCTGTGACTAAGTTCCATAGAACAACATTTGAACCACGAATGTGAATCATGTTTTCTAACAGCATCATCTTGTTAACAAATATTTTCTGCAGTAAAGATGTTTTGCTATATCCAGATTATGTTACTGTGTATGAGCAAGTTGACGTAACTGTGCAATACTGGGATAATCAGCTCTGAAGACAAGATATTCTCCCAAATTTGAAAACCATAAATGATGTGCTGAGTATTTGAAAGCATGTATTACTTAGAAGTCAATTTAAACAAAGCAGCAGAGTATAATGTAAGCTTTCAACTATTTCAACTAATCTTCTAGATTACTTACATGCTCTTGATAGCTCTGTGTAAGGGCCTGTATTAATGAAATACTTCCTTTCAAGAATACAAAGAAGGGATGTAAGAAATCAGTGTTAGTTTTCTACTTTTAATACCAAGACAGCAGCAAAACCCTTTAAACAGAAGAGGCAAGTAAAGAAAATATGTCAGTGAATTTTTATTACTTTTCAAAACAGAATAGAAAGGACACTGAAGAGGTCTACTGACAAGGCTCAGTGCTGCTGCTTTTTTTCTGTCAGGATTTTTCTTAAAATCCTGCATTCAATTCAATTTAGTTTTTTGAGGACTTCAGGATATTGATTTTTCTTGGTTTATAGCCAAAAATTAGGCTAATCATTTGTGTATAGCACATCTCTTGCCAATTCTAATTAAACCATAAAACTATCCTCAGTATGTTTGAAATATATAATGAAGTAGCATTTTCACTAAATATCCTGGATGCATTCTAGCTTTGGTGATACAGTTTTGCTATTAATTTCACTGAAGCTGGCAGGAAATTTGTCACTATCAAGGAAATGTGAGGTAAAGCAACGTGTTTTTTCAAAGAACTCCCTACTTCTACTATGTTGTTTATAGCACCATCTGCAGGAATCCCTGAATCCCTGCATTCAGCCATTGCATTCCTGAAATAGATGGGTTTGAATTTCTGAACATCACTAAAGTTAATTACAAATTATATCGTTCTGTCTTGCCAGACAGAGCCATTGAGATTGGTCTCAGACTGACCTTCTGTGTGCAGATGTTAAGATTACTTCTTTTTCACCTTTGAGGTGTTCTAAATCCTTGAAAATGCTATTTAAGATGGCGTTTTGATGCATAAGATACTGCATTTAGCCACCTTTTTTGCTTTTCCTCTGTTTTGCAGTGACTTTAGGGAAAAGACCTGAGTCTTTAGAGAAAAATGATAGGACAGCTATAAAAAAAGCTGAACTATTTCCTTTTTGTTGTTGTTGTTAAAAAAATTACATATTTCACTTATTGTGAAATCTTCATCAAAATATTAAAATCTTATTCAAAAGTTTAGTACATGAAAGAATAGAAAATAATTTCATTAATTTTCTGTCAGAATAGAATAAGAAGGAGATACCATCTGATAACTCTGCTTTGCATTATTTTGTGTAAGTTGTGACCTTATCTGTCTGAAATTAATGTGTATATATTTGCCTGTAGCCAGAAGATTTGGATCCTTTCCAAGAGGCACTTGAAGAAAGAAGGTATCCTGGTGAAGTTACAATCCCAAGTCCTAAACCCAAATACCCTCAATGCAAAGAGAGCAAAAAGGATTTAATAACGTAAGCATAATGTGAGGTGAAATTATTTATCTCCTTTTAACTTTTTCTCTCTGTCTTTTTTTAAACCAACGAATACATATACGCCTTGCAGTATGAGCATGCAACATTTGCAGCATATAAATGTTTCAAACTGCCAGTTAAGTAAAGTGATAAGCTAACGTGTATTTGCTTGTTCTTAATGATGCTATATTGTATTGAGACGCCATTTTCATTTAAACCTGTTCATTTTGCAGCTTTTCGATTAGGATGCTTAAAACCCCTTGCAGTCATTGCAGCTAAACTGGAAACAATGAAACTTTTAAAAGTTTTTTTTTAAACATACTTACTATTTTGGCTGTTTTTGTTTTTGTTTGGTGGCAGATGTCCAACACCAGGGTGTGATGGGAGTGGTCATGTGACTGGTAATTACGCCTCACATAGAAGGTGTGACTTCATTTTTTTCATGGTGGATTCTGTCTTTTCAATTTATTGTTTTCAGCTTACCTCAACAATGCTGTCAAAGTAAAACGTTGAACTATGTGTTAACCCTTTGAGTAATACATGTTGATCTTAAAAGCATGCTAATTTGTGTGTTGTATAAACGTCTTTTATTTTTAAATAGATTACTAAAATTTCCAAAGTATTTCTCTAAGCATTGAAGTAGTTAACCCAGGAATCTACAATATTTTTGTTATATTTTTCTAGTTCATAGAGAAACAAACAAACAAACAAGAACATTTACAGTATGTAATTTTGGAAGTAATATTGATAACTGAATATATTCAGAGGGTTAACTATATTACGGAATTCAATATTACAGCACTTGCCCCATCGCTTTTCTGCATTACAAACTTTTACTTTTTAATTTTTATGTTGTGTTTGTTTGGGAGTGTTCAGGTAATGAGAAGATTAACATACTTGTATGTCCTGCCATGTCTTACAGTTTATCTGGCTGTCCCTTGGCTGACAAAAGCATTCGGAGTATGCTGGCCACAAGCTCACAAGAACTCAAGTAAGATATAAAGAACAAATATTTTCTTTATAAAAATTTATTTGATGGCAAATTGTGTAAAGTTGTACCAGAAATTAGAAATGCTGTCTGAAGAGCTGCTGCAGAAGGAGCTGATCCTGCTTGAAACATGCACTGAAGTCTCTAGAAATTCCATACAGGGGGGCTCTGTACAAAAATCTGTTGACTTAGTATGTCCTTTTGTGTGTCCATTAGGTGACAGGGATGGACAAAAGACAGAACTTCTGGAATTTCATCTTAATATTTGAATTCCTATTCAATTTTTTTTTCTGAACTTTGACTTTGCTAGTTAGAACAGAAAATTCCCATACAATTAGACTGATGAAACACTTCTGATTACACAAGCAGTAAAGCTCTGCAGTTTCTCAGACACAGTTGGAGGGAAAACAATTTGTTTTTCCCAAACACTTGCATAATTTTCCCCAGGTTCGTAACATTACTACCAGCCTAATGCATTTTCTCATGTTTTTTAATGTTTACTTAATTATCCCCTGCTTAAAATGAGTTCTTTACCATTCCTTTCAGTTCTTTGGAGTAACAATTTTGACCAAGGAACGTTAGAGAATCATGAGACTTAGCTTTGCTCTGTCTTCCTGCACATATACTCTACTGCAGCTCTCTGTGTGGAAGCATTTATTAGTGCCATGACAGGGCGCTGCACCTGAGCTGGTAATTTGGTTAAGATGGAAAAATGTTCTCAAGAAATGAGAAAAATTCAATAGGGAAAGTATGAATGGTTACCTTATGCTCCCATACTGTTTAGCAGTATTCTGTCTTTACAATACATTTCTTGAGTTCAGTACATACATTGATTAAAAATACCAAGCAAGTCTTGATGTAAATGTGGGCAAGATAAGAAAACAAGCATGAGAAAACTGCTGGAGTAAGATTGCTGTCTAGTTTTATCTAATCTAGTTGCTAGAGGTAAACAGTACAAGCAAAATTTACATCTCATTTCCCACAAAGTAAAAAAAAATATTTTAAAACTATTAGTTTCAGTCATGCTGCCAGAAGAATATGTGATATGCAAAAGGGGATGTAAGTGAGATGAGGGAAAACATTTAAGTATAAGGAGAAAAAGATGTTCACCTCAGAGAAACTCAGATTTGGACCTGGATTTTGGGTTGGGATGGGTCAAAAGCTAATAGTTTGAGGAAATGTGAATGCATAAGCAAAACACAGTCAAGACTCTTGAGGCAGCATGAATAGTTTAAGCAAATACTTGGCTGTTTTATCCCTTTATAAAGTTTCAACTTATCTTAGGAAGCTGTTTCTGAATTACTTCATCTCCTCTGCTTTTCTCAAACATCTGCAGTCAAGGCTGCCTAGTAGAAACCAGGAAGAAAAAAATCCCAAAACACCTTACACTTGAGATCCCACTTCTATGTCACACCACTCTCTCTACTTATTTCAAGCTTTTCCTAAGCAAAAAGCAAGATTAAGTTAAAGTAATATTTTTAGATTTTAAACCTATTATTTATTATTTATTAGCATAAAATATTAATTTAGCAGTTATCATTAACACATAAAACTCTGTTAAGTTTCAAAATGACAGAATTTTAAGCAGGCTTACTTAACTCAGTTCTCTTTTGTATTTGCACTATTTGGCAATTCTTTGTTTTCTGATCATATATTTTTCCACAGGATAACAAAGTAAATCATTGCACAGGGCAGATAGTAATCATTGCATAAGCAACTAATTAATTTCTTCTCTTTTCCTTTATTATCCCATGTGAGGCCCTGTCTGTTATTCACTCTGGTTTTCTCAAACTGCCCTCTGAAGATAGGCCTATTAATTCAGTCACACATTTGTCACTACCATCACATCTGAGTGTTTTCTAATTAATTTAGTTATAAAAGAATTATTTTTTTTTTCATCTGCAGTTATATTCTGAAGTAAATATGGTATTATCCTCATTTCAAACCAGAAAAATTAGGTATATAATTTTGATTGTTCCATTGGATACTTTTAGGACTCAGTTTGTCAGTTCTTCACATTGTAGAGAACTGTGTATGTTCAAATCCTTGAATTTGCTTGGAGTTATGGGAATTTAGCAGATCTGTGTAATGTAATTGATCCTTTGTGAAAAGGGATGAACTCTGCAGAAAAAGAAGGAAAGTCCAGTTCCAGAGCAGCCACACTGTCCTTTCTCCTATCCCAAAACTCTGATCAGTCCCAGGTTCCGCTTGGCCCATTTGCTCTGTCCTGGTTTTCTTCATCATTTTTTCTACACTGTTCCCTGTCTCAAGCTCCCTTGTCTGATCACCCCATCTCCTGCCTCCATCACATTTATATTTTTATTGTTCTCTGTCTCTATATCCTGTGAAGTTGGTACAGAGACAGAAATAAAGCATCTTAGCATTTCCCACATATATTTGAAAGCAGGGAAGTAGGAGTCCTATGGATGGCAGCATCCTTTATACAGCTCTCATTTATGCTCTTGTTCTCTGCTTAAGATGGAAGAAGATGTGATCATGTAAATGTAACGTGCAAGCACAAAGCAGCTAAACCAAAGCTACTTAAGAGAATTTGATTTTGAAATTTTTGAACTGTGAAGTACTTCATTTACATCTATTATATTTCTGTGTGTGAGGTCTGGGAGTATAATTTCCTTGTTTCTAAAACGAGGAAGCAGAAGCTGAAAAGAAGCAGAAATTCCATAGTAGGGGATACTACTGGCCATCTGTCAGGCCACCAGCCACTATGGAAAATTTTGATGTCTGCTCTATAGCCTGGGCTGCTGTCATAGCCAACAGCAGTAGAAGCTTTGGTGATCTGCATGGACTGGCACCAGGAGGAGATGTGGAACATTGCTGGGATGTTTCACACATATTTGCTGACAGCAGAAGAGCAGTGAGAATCAGTAACTTTGGCTCCTGCCCCAGGCTGTAGAGCGAAATGTATACACGTTTTTTTACCTATAACCCAAGCTGGGATCCCTTCTGTCCTGTCCCTACCAATATGTACTATTCTCATTTCTTCTTCCTCTTTTATTCCATGTTCAGATTTTCAGTGCAGTTTTTTCCATTCTTCCATATATATGTCAACCTTTGTAAAATTACTGGCAAATACTTGTTGAATGTATAGGGTACAGTAAACAATTGATAGTGTAGTAGAAGAACTAATAGTGCAGGGTAGGAATAATATTTCTGGACTGCATAATGTGGAAGGATTTAATACTTTTATGGCTTCACCATGTATCAAATATCACACATGTGCTGGTAAAGCCTTCATACCACATTTTCCTGATACATGATCTCTTTGTGTGTATTTTACAACACATACAAATAATGTATAATGCAGCTTTCTAACTGGAATTTTGCTAACACGCTGATTTTTTTTCATTCCCAACTAAAATATAAAATAACAGACACTCCAAATAATATTCATTAATAGTATCAGTCATATAATATTCACAATCAAAGTAATATAAGAATCCTAAAAGGTTAGAGAAATGTTTGTTTTGCTTAACAGTCATGCTTACTGTGTTGCCTTTTGGAAATTGTGGCTCCAAGATTCCATTACTCACATTTCCTGTCTCTCAGAATAATAATGTTGCAACTTAAAATTAAATTGTTCCAGGGTCAGCATAATTATTCCTTATTGCCCATGTTTCTCATCTGTAAGGGTTCTTTCTCAGGTTTACCAAGCAGGTTGTACAATTTTTCATTTTCATCCAAAGGTCAAATAGAAAAGTAAGAGCCTTTGTGCGTAGTTTGTCAGCAAACTAAAGCAGTTACAGCCTGGTCAGTGATCTCCAAATAACAGAACAATATCTTCTGCTTTAATTCTGAGTTACTTATGCTGGGAAAAAAAA
>VXBB01024638.1:554558-606534 GCA_013399915.1 Illadopsis cleaveri | reverse complement strand
AAAAAAAAAAAAAAAAAGGGTGAGCTGATGGCTTTAAAGCTGTCTGAAGAAATCAATATCCGGCAGGGAACCAAACTTTTCCAGTATTAAGATTTTGGCTATAGTACTTGTGAAAAGCAACTAATTTTTAAAAGACATAGGAACGCCATATTGATTAGTAAAGTTAACTATTATGGGAAAGCAGTTAACAGCCCACCCAGTGACAGCTACCTATATTAAAGTATTAAAAAATTAAATTCTATGTGATCTTACCAAGGGGCTTTTTCTTATCTGTTTTCTTTATTTATTCCTTATCATAACAGGTTTTTCTAACAGTTACAATTAATTCTAAACTGTAAGAAAATTGTGGAATTCTAAATACTGTTAAAAACACAATTTGAAGCACTTTAAAACTTACTCAAAACAAATTTAAAAAAACCTCAACAATCTAAAGCTAAAATTAATTATTGTTTTAAAAGAACACATTTTCTTCATCAGTAAATCAATCCAAGCTAAAACACAGCTTACTGACTGGGATAATTTCTAATCGGTGTCCTGTCAATGTGGGAACCTGACAACCCAGGTACCTAGGACTCCCAGAAAGTGACAAACTTATTTCTACTTAGTGCTACTTTGATGTAAAGATAATCACAGTTTGAGATAGATAGATACATATATATACACACATATATATACACACCTTACGTATATAGGTAACTAAGTGTTAGCTTGGTCTGCTGTGGAACTAAATATCTCATCCTCAATATCTACCCTTGTTGTCTTGGGTCAATTTTCTGCCAGACAATTCCATTTTTGCTTATTCTGAAGAATCTGATCCTCAGGAAGACTTCCAGTTCAACCAGGTGCTTACAAGTTTGGATACTTCCTGATACTGTTTTAGTATGCCCAGTCCTTCAGTCCCAAAGCATCTGTGTGGATTTTCTTGTTTTCTGTGGTTGATGTCTTTTGGTATTTCCTATGGAGGGGCAACTGCAGTCTCCTTTCCCTCACTACAATGAAACCTGAGAACTTTTGTTTCCCACATCTCTTCTTAACTCTACGTGAGGAGCTCAGTCTATTTTTGCATGTTCTCCACAATAAAGTAAGAGTTGGAATTTCTGTGCCTCCATCTTTTTTCCATGTCATTCTGCCACTGTGATTTCCATATTCTTAGTGATCTTCTACTCTTTCACTTGACTTCCTTTCACTCATATCCCTGTTCCCAGAGGTGTCACCCTGGCGGTGTTCACACAGAAAAGTGAACTTCTCTGAAGCTCTCCCTGTTAGCCATGATTCTTCTTGGAAAAAACCTCCATGCAGTACAGTGTTTTTGTGATAGAAAGGATATCCTTACCTCATACTTCTAGGGTAGCTCTTCTACATTAATATATTATCATTTATTTTTACTGATCTGATGTTACTGCAATTTGCTCAGCAAGAACAGGGAAGAAGAGACAGCCTCCCAGAAACTGAGAGGCTTCTGTTGTTTTTATTCTGATTAATATATAAAATGAAATATTACTGGAAAAGAGTAGTATTTTCCTCCTTGCTGTAGTCATCTGGTAAAAAATAGGCCATCTCCAAATATAAATTTAAAATGCGGAGACAAAAATTATTAGGATATATTAGTAAAACACTTCAGAAACATTTCCCTCTTTAGATAAGTAACCACATTATTCTTGGACATTGACCAGTGCCTATACTATTTTAAACCTTGATAGCTCTCCCAGTATAGTCACTTTATGTACTCAAACTAGTTATTTCTGCAGAATTCTGTTTACCTGCTGGAGCGAATTCTCCACCTACATCCTGTGTTTTCCACCTGAGATGTTTCTGATGTTCAGTTCCTAGATGTGCATTTGTTGTTTCATCCTCAAAGAAGTATTATCCCTTGCCTTGCCTTCTCTTTCCCACCTTCCCCTTCCCTTTTCCACTTGAGATTACAACTGTCCTCCTATAAGAATGCAGCAAGCCTGAGACCCATTATATAGTTTTCACTCACTTTTATCTTAGAAAATTACTCTTTGTTGCAAGGGAAATGACTATTTCCATTCCTATTATCACCTTTTTACTCCTGTTGTTTATGTCTCTTTTTTTTCTACATGGAAACTTAATAGAAGTTGTCATTACAGTTTTTCTTGAATACTAAGGTTGTTGAGCCCAGTAAGTAATCTTGTGTTAAGTTGAAATACTCCTTTGATGCTAAGTATGTATCCTTTGAATCTGCAGGCACCTTTTGAAATTCCTTGATGCTTTAGCTAACTTTTGTATAGGAAATGTAATTGCAAGAACCAGATGTGATGTATTTGGAGAAATGCTAAAAAGTGCTTAAGTGAGCCATTTGTAAATGATAGTGTTTTATTAATTTACCTGCAATGTTGTGGAAAAAAAAAAAACTGAACAAACTGTAGTTTTTGATGTGTTCTTAAATTGCAAGTTAGCGTGCTAGTCTAATTTAAATTATTGAAAACAAAACCAAGGAACATAGATCCCCAATTATTAGTTCACCTATAAGGAATAATCTTCCCCATTTTGCTCAACAATCCTTGGCCAAGTGAAATTAGGAATCTTATGTGGTTTCAGTGGGTTTTTTTTGCATTTTTGTTTCCTGTATTTATTGCAGATTTCCACTTGGATACCTTATCTTTGATGGCAGCATGCATGCCTGGCCAGAACAGAACACCTTGGGCTCTGTTCCTGCACTTCTCAATACTCAAATGGGCACTGTAGGTTATACCTAGCATTTCCAACCTCATGTTGTGTGGTGTTATGATAATGTCCTTTGTATAGAAACCCATCATCTGCAGCAACTTCATCTCTGTAGTCGCAATAAGTTTTACATATGGAAGTGGCTGGGCTTTTTCTCTGTTAGAATAACTCATTCAGACTCTGGTAAGGTTGAGTCATTCCATTTTTCTCACTTAAGTTTGTCAACTTTTGTCTCTGAAATGGAAAACACTTGAGTTTTGTTTACATGAGACCCTTCATCATTGTTTTCATTACTCAGAGGTAGTCTTAAAAGCATGTACTCTCTAAAAGCTCCTTAAAATATCAGTATCCAGTATCTCTGATGCTGTGAAATGTTCCATGCAGGCACAAAATTGCTTGCATGAAGCACCTTGCAGAATCAGGGCCTTAATAAGTTGTCAATACTATGAAATGCTCTGAAATGAGAGGCTTCCTTTGCATAGTGGGATCTACAACAGCCAAACAGTTCCTGTCCTGTTTCTTTATGTACTTAATTATTCAAAACAAAAGATAACAGTAGCTTGTGGTTTTTTACTGTTTGGATTTGAATCAATATTTAAAACCATTTGCTGCTCAGTTATTACCAAAATAGTCTCAATTCAGATAAACAGTCACTGAATTAGAGTAATTTTTTTAAAGCAACCTGTATGACTTAAAGAGTCTAAACTTCGTTTTTAGAAGGAACGTAAGTGGTGGGCATCCACATCCCTGCAACTTCTACATGCCTAACTTTGAAATTGGAATTCAGTGTCTGCAATAACAACTAAGGCAGTTTTGAAGATACACTCTTTAGTTCCTAGCTCTTCACTAATCACCAAATATTTCAGTGTGAATGTTTGTTTGATGATTTATTTTAATTTTCAAAGCTTTTCTCTTGTCACTCATTCTAGTGCCATATTGTGCAGTTTCTAAGCAACTATTCTGAGAGGAGCACTTAATTGTGATTAATTATAAATGAATTTGTTAAGCTATGTTAATATGCCCAGTGAGTCTCTCTAAGGCCTTCTTGTCTTGGAGTTTTTTCATTTGTACAGTTGCCTCTGTCTTCCTTGGGTTTGGTCATACTTCTTTGTCATTGAACTTGTCCCACATAATTAATCTCATTCAGCCTGGCATTTGCTTGTAATCAATTCAAGGGTCTTTTCTTTGGCACAATTTGGTAATTGTGCAGGCTCCCATTGTGGTGTTGATCATTTTTGCTTCAAATCAACAGATCATAACCAATTACTCATTCCATCCAGATCTGCAAAGATCTGCAACATGATGCTGTGGTATATCCCAAGTGCTGAGGTGATCCCCATGGGAAGTTGCATTAACTATACAGTCGCTAAAAGGGGAATTAAAAACGCAGTGTTTTACGCTCTCTGTGTTTGGTCAGACTTGCCAAAACCCTTTAATATGTATCCCAAAATAAAAGTTATTTTGTCACTTGAAGTCCTAAACATGATTGTCCAGATCCTCAGTTGGTGTAAATTAGCATAGCTCCACCACCTTTGGAAGAGTTACGCTAAGATACAACAGTGATGATCTGGGCAGATGCCCTCAGCTACTCTCTTGGGCTAGCATTCATGTTTGATTGCCTTATTTAAATCTTTTGAAGTTACAAAATTCCTTACATTATTTCGTTTCTTAAAATGGCCAGTTTCTAACTCGATTATGTGGTGTCTGTATCTGCACAGTAACATCTGATTTTGCCATACAGTTAAGTTCATCCCTTTACTTTTATCTCAGTGCTATTGGGACTTTATGTGGCACACATTTTTTGCAGCACTGTAGTATCTATATCAATGTTTTATATCTCTAAAATATCCCATATCCCTCATAAACACCTCATCGTAATCTCCTTTTACAATATTTTTGTATTTCCAGTAAGTGGAATTTACATTTGCTCATCTGCATGTAAAAACTGCTCTTCTACCCTAACACACACAGAATTTCCACTGCTTCAAAGTCTGTTGATTTCTCTCCTTCCACAGATAACAACACTGTGCTCTTTCAGCATGGCCTCAGTTGTATGAAACAACCTTAAATTTTGAGGAGTACTTTACCACTGGCCATCAGTAATTATTTTTGTAAGCTTGACTGTGCTTGCACTGTACTCAGCTTCAGCAGTATATGTTTTCTATAATCAGGAGGCAGAGGAGGACTGAAGTATAAGCACATTCCTATGATTAGGTATTATCTTTTGGACTGTGGGAAAAAAAGGAAAAAAGACAGACCCTTCAAAAAATGAATCTGAATAAATTATATTTAAGATGTAGTCTCCAGAGTTATAATATTGACAGAGTTTCATTCGAATAATGAGCTGTAAAATAGTCAGCCAGAGTGATATTTAAAATGCCTTCTTCAGGCTTCAGAGTTAACAGTACACCAAGATGAACAGAACCTAGTTTCCAAATTTTCAGACTGCAAATTAATGGGAACGTCATTATAAAGCATATGATCAGCTGAAAGAACTGTAATTTATTCAGAAGAGATTACATACCCAAGTATTTTTCTTCTATATTAAATAGGAAAAGAATCAAAACATACAGATGCAGTTTATAAGAAAACCAAGTCATAGACTTTCTTTTCTTTTTTACAGGTAGAGAACTATTTTTTAGAGCAGTCTGGCACTTCTACATGGTACACACCAAAAGTATTCTAAAGAACAATTACAAGATCACAACTTACTCCTTTTACCAGTAAAACTATGAGCTTAGGATTTTTTTGTTTTCTTGTATAAACTGATAATAGCTAAAAGAAATAAAATGACCCTGCATTAAATGCAATCTATTGAGTGCTGAATTCAGTGTTTAATAGATAAAAAACATTCGTTTTTGACTCTATGATTGGAATCCCTATTTCAGTAATGAATCAGACACAATGTCAGACAATAGGTGAAGAATAATAAAAATCTTCATTATTTCTTAAAAATAATTGCATTTTTTTTCTTCTAAATCCTGGAGTTATTCTTTAAAGGGGAGTGAATTCAGAAACTGCTGGGCATTTCACAAATAAGTTTTAATTTAAAAGCTGTAAATGTTGGTTATGCTAGACACTGCAGAGATATGCTGGACACTGCAGAGAAAACTCACTGGTTTTGTTCCCCATGAATAAGATTTGTAAAAAAATTATAGAAAAAAACCTCAGGGGGATGATAAAAATTTATATGGAAATAACTGAATAATTTTTAAAAATGATAGATTATGGGTTTCTCCTCAAGGCTTCTCCAGGAACCATTGTAGGTGGTGGTTTGTTTTCCTCTGATGCACTAATCAAGCAACATCTGTCAGGAAAGCGTAAGTATTTTCTATAAGTATAGGTATAATGAAGGAGGGGCAAGGGCCTTGCTTTTAAATAACACAGAATACAACTTTTGTGAATTGAGTGTGAAGAATCTTAAAGAATGAAGTTATTAAGAATATTTTTCTTTGCTTTTTTAAACCAACTAAGGTTTAATCCTTAACATCCACATGCACATAAAAAGTCCTTTATTGTTTCTAATTCTTTACTGGGACCTAATCTGAAATCTTTTTAAGTAATAGAATCACAGAATCATGGAAAGGTTTGGGTTGGAACAGACTTTAAAGATCATCTAGTTCCAACGCCTCTGCCATGGGCAGGGGCACCTTCCACTAGATCAGGTAACTCAAAACCATCCAACCTGCCCTTAAATACCTCCAGGGATGGGGCACCCACAGCATCCCTGGGCAATGCTGTCAATAGAACACCTCCCACTGTCTTTAGCCGGCTTTGGATCCAAGATTATGTTCTGCAACTTTGAAAAGCTTTCCCTTAGTAACATGTTTTTAATGGAGTGAGAATAATATTACAATGCCAAATTCCATGTGGAGTTTGCACTCCTTCCGCTTGACAAAAGCAGTTTCGGGCTGATACTGTCATAGAGGGTCCTATCACTATTTGTTTTTAAAGAAAAGAGTATTTTTAGATTTTAGTTATTCAGGAATTGTTAAGGAAGTTCTTTTGTTGGAATTCTATTTGAAACAACAAACCTCTATAAATTAAAAATTACTGATATTCAGTGCAAATGAGAAGTAATTTTCTGCAAATTTTTTATGCAAAACTGTTATCCAGAATAACAGTTTAATATTATATTGTTGTATTATTAATATATCATACATTTAATAATAATTTAACTGTTTTAATTTCATTTTTACAAATTTTTGTGTTAACTCTACTGAAACCAGAGTAAATGTTGCTGATTCACAAATTCTAATAAGGAAACACATCAGCACCACATATATCCAATTTTTGCAAAATTTGTGTGAATGCTAATGTACCACAGATCAGATGTGTTTGTACCTTCATATAAGGTCTTACATAATCAAGAACAATCTCAAAAATATTTTTATTCCATCTTAAAATTCAAAAGGTAGTGGGATTGTCCTAAAGGCTAAGAAAAAATTCTTTTTATCTGTTCATGTCAATGAAGATACTTCCATTCAAAGGTAAAGTAAATGTAATGAATAAGATACTTATCCAAGGGTTGATTTTTCTTATAAGCTTCTCTTACCATGTAAAGGGGAAATTGGCTGTTTCTAAAGACACTGCCAATGGATCACATTCTATGCAAGAGATACAGTTGACAGCTATATATTCCCATTTGCCACTGGGAAGTGGCAATCTGTGGGAGACATTTCTGTAAGATGTAGTTTTCTGGATAACCTATTCCACAGTTGACCTTCCTGTGATCCTGTATTCATCCTGAAATTAGTGGTTTTCCTGTGTTTGAATGGGTGTTGAGTGGAATGATGACTATCTCTATTTTGTGCGAGAAGGTTAAGATGTTCTTCTTCCATGTCATGTATAGCTGAGGATCCCAACCTCTGAGCTAATCTAAACAGTGAATTTGTGTTGCAGCTAGGCTCCTGCCCCATGTGCTATTCTTCCAAATCCTTGGCAAAGGGGCTTTTATTTAGCAGCAATGGTTGCAAGGATAGTGATTTCTCAAAAATATTTTGGCAGAGTTTGACTAGAAGATGCAAACATTCACTCTTATAATAGAAAGTTATGGTTCTTCCTCATCAGCCTGGAAAAAGAAAAGTATTTATCAAAGTTTAGACAAGGTCTGTATCAACACTAACCAAGTCAATTAGAAATCAGAGTAAGGAGGAGTAAATACGTGCTCAGGCTTATTTGACTATAAGCACACTAAAACAGGAAGTGGTTTTGGAAAAGAAGTTTATTGCTTTGAAAAAGCCAGAGGGAAACCTCATAAAAGTCATGTAGGGCTAAATTAGCTTCTCACTGAGAGCTGCTTTTCTACCTCTGCAGTGCATGGGAGCTGTGAGCCCTGAGGTACAGCAGAGCTTTATCCCTGGCTGGAACCTACAACCTCCCTGCACTGCAAACCTGATGTAGCTCTTTCGTGAGATGTTGACAGTATAAATCAAGCTTACATGCCTTATCCTATGGGAGCTACAGAAGGGGAAATTGTACAAAAGCATGGACTTTCTGCCTGTGTTAACTTTGATAAGAAAGTAAGGAGGGCCAAAGTAAGAAAATACATGAGAGCATATCCCACGACAATGAAAAATACAATTTATTCTCAAGTGCTCTACTTAGTGATACCTTGGAACATTTGTATGGAGCTGGAATTATTACTTAAATGCTGTTCAATACAGTCTCAGATTCCAACAGAAAAATGAAGATATTAGCTTGAAACAGTTCTAATGGTCTTATCAGAGTTTCCTGCCCTCACTGAAGGGATGTCTCCTTTGTTCTCATAATGTGCAAACTGCCTCCTCCACTCTGACAGGTTAGGGTGAAATGACACCAATTTCAGGTTATTGAATACTGTACTAAAAGCTCTGTTGTTTCTTTTGCTGCTACCCAGACAGCTGCAGCATCCTCTCAGCGGGAGCAGGAAACTCTGAAGCAGAGGCAGATGGATGCCCAGAGTAGAAGCTGCGTGTATTACCTCGGGTACACAGTCCCTCTCACTGATCAGGATATTTGTTGTGATCCACTTCATCTACCTCACTGAGAATTTCTGAGCATTCATTAACTCTGCAAGCTGGACTTCAAAATCATCACTTTCATTTATGGAGAAGAACATATACAAATACAAGGAAATACACAAATATTTTGAATATATAAAACTACACTGATGAACTTCCTGATGGTTGAAACTTGAACTATCCAGAAGGGACTGGAATCAAGGAAAAATGATAGTGCCTGATGTTTCTGGAATAGAGTCTCTAACTAAAAGCTGCATCTGTACTGTCAGTAGGAGGCCGAACAGTATTTTCTCTGATACAGCTTTTAAAATGCATTACAGAATTAAAAAATCATGTAGCCAGGGGTATCCAAATGTTAGCTAGTCTATGCTCCTGCTCAGAACAAGTCCAGTTGGAACAAGTTGCTCAGGACCTTGTCCAGTCAAGTTGTGAGTGTTGCCAAGGTTAGAGTTCCCACAACTATTCCAGTGTTTGACCAAACTGATGTTTGGATTCGGCTTTTTTTTTTTTTCCATTTATAATAAATTGGCTTTCCTGTGCTTAACTTTATCCCTGTATTGGATGTCCTTCAGCTATGCAGCTCTGAGAAAACTTCTGTTAGGCCTTCACCACACCAACTTGTTAGGTATTCGTAGACAGCAGTACAATTCCCTTGCATTTTTTTTTTTCATAAGAATGAAAAGCTAACTGAGGAAGATAACTTCCTCAGTCTTGGATATCAAGTCCCTCAGGCTCAAAACCATCTGGCAATGTCTTGTGCAAACCTGCACCTTAGTGTTTGTGGTTCTGAGAGTGCTGGGAAGAAAACTGTACCTTCCTAAGTGTTGATTCATTACATCTTCTGGTTTGTCTGCCCAGTGTCTACCAGCAGTCTACCTTGAGGCAGTAGGATGGAATACTTGTAGGGATGGGCATAATGGTGGCAATGCCCAACTATCCTCCTTGCAGTCAGGTTCATAACTAGATTCTCACTAGGGATTTTTCCCTTCAGTATGAATTAAATATGCTTGCTGCATGTCTGAGGTAAGTTAGCACTCAGTGTGGAGCATGAGTCTAAAGTCAGCCACGTGAAAAATTAGAGCAAGTCTGAGAGGGTTTCAAGAATCAGTATAAAGTCATACAGAAAATCAGTAACAAAACTGGATTTCCCTTAGCTGCACTGTTCATTAGCCTTCTTACTAGACCAGACTGTCTCTCACAGTCTGATATAATTCACACTCAGTATTTTCATATTTCTTCACTTAGGCTTCTGACAAATGTTTTTAAGCCTAGAGGGAAAAAGCTGCTTGTTTTCACGAAATGAAAACTGGAGTATTTTGCTCACTTGCTGGAGATGCCTCACCCCAAAATAGAAAATAGTATCTCTGCTTTGTCTGTCTGGGAAAGCGAAACTCCTGAGTTTGCTCCCTTTATCCAGATGTTATCCTGTCCCGGTTACTGGATGATAACGTGTTTCCAGAGAGAAACACAGATGTGCAGAAAACGTGTAAAAGTCCATCAGTGTAAGAAACTTCATGATACAATAGCACTTCTCAAGGTTACTGGTGAGCACAATGCAGTGGCTGCATGTGGGGCAAAACAAGTCTCAGCCTTAAGATATAATTAGTCACCTAAACATTTTACACCAAACTATTATTTTTACATTACCTTTCCCAATGTGCGCTGCAAATCATCTTTTTAATTGCTGTTTTGAAACAGGAGTGTAAGAAACAAGCTGTTAATAATGAACAAAATCCCCACCCATTACATTTTTTGTCACTTGAAATATTTTAATAGACTTGGGAGTTTTTTGCAAATATCTTAGCCCTCATGCTGCCCAGGATATATTTCCCAGAGAACTTCCAGGTGTTTACAATCCTATTGATCTATGGCTTTGCCATAATACTACTGAGAGAACTCACATTAGAGACAGGACTGTTGCTTCTTTCTTTATTATATAGGTCTAAAAGTATTTTGTAAGGTTGGTCTTTCATATTTATATTAGATACACCGTTTTGAAGAAGGACATATAAATTGGACTTTCACCATGCTCTTTTTCTTTCCATCCTTCCCACTCAGCCTTTTTTTTTTCCCCATACATTTGATCCAACTCTCTCCTTTCCTGTGATCTTGTAGAATCCTTCTCTTTGTCATTTGTGCATGCAGAACTTGAACAAGAAACAGATAAATAGAATACCTAAGGAATGGCTAATATTGGCTTGTACCCAACCTCCTACCAACAGCTTCAGTGGATTGTTAAGGCCACAGACTACATGAAAGCTGGTAATATTTTTTTCCTCTGCTTTTAGCAAACCTAATCTGACAGCTTTTCTCAGCATTCCTTGCTGTGATGCTGACCTTTTTGAGTATTCCAGATTCATAGATATTGAAGTCATTCCAAACCTTCAGGAAACTCACAGGAAGAGGCAGCGTCAAGCTCATACTGCAGTGCCCATCAAACCTTTTGTTAATTGCTTTACCTACGAGGAGATATACAAAGCGCAGAAGAGCAGAGCATGGGAGAGGCAGCAGCATAGAGATGAAAATTCAAGAATTACTCTACTGATGATTTTAAGGTGTTCAAGGTAACCAGCAGGTTACTGACTATAGTGTACATTTCTTATCAGGGAAAGATTACCTAGTTTAAAGAGTGAATTTTCAAAGTACTCAACATTCAGCCTAATTTTAATTTAATTTTGAGCTAAAACTCCCAATTTCATCATAAACAGAAAATTTAGGCTGGTTATATGAGCTTTTGAAGACGCCTTTTAAGGTGAAGAATACCAAATGTTATACTTCTGTTACCGTCTTCAAGTGCTTCACTTGACCCATTGTCACATGCAGAGAGCTATAGAAATCATGTCACTGGCTGTTTTGCAAACCTGGACCAATCTTACTGTGCAATGACTGAGTGACAGATATTCTTGAGAGGATTATTGTTTCTATAGTAGTAGACTAACTAGGAATGGGATATTCTTCTTCAGAGACAAATGTGTCCACATAAATTTACTGAAAAAAACACCCATGTGGGGTTTTGATTTGTTTTTTGGGTTTTTTTTGAGCACAGGCTTACAGCAATGCTGTTAGGAGACAAGAGAATATGCATGGCTTTGTTCCTAGTTGTAGGGCATGTTCTCTTAAGGCTGTCTTCTCCTGCATTTTTCTCTGTGTCTCCATCATTTTATGTTATTCCTTCACATACAAATGAAGCTTTTTTCCAAAGGCTGAGCTGTTTGGAAATGAACATTTGAATTTGCATATGTTGGAACTGATTCATCCCTGCTGCCAGGAAGTGCTCTCTGCTGCAGGGAGGGGATCTGCAGCTGCCCGGTGCTGCCTCCAAGGCAGGCGATGCTGGCAGGATAAAAAGTGTGGGCAAGGTGCCCAGGGGGAGAACTGATTCACAGCTTCCCCCTGGCAGCTTCTGAGCACAGAGCACCCCCTGGGTAGTGCACAGAAGTTATTTTACATTAGGCACATACCCTGCCTTTGGCAACTGGCATGTTAAGGGGGTATGTGCTGATGATAGATGTGAGAACAGCGGGCAACACGTCATGGCACTTGCTACTGGAAAGCTGGGAAGTCCTGACTGGTAGCAAAAGAGGCAGCATGCAGAGGTGGTAATGGAAGACACAGGAATATTTTTTCTAAAGCAATATAATTAATTTAAACTCATTGTGTGTATCTGCATTTGAGTGCACAGAAATATTTTATGTGCCAGCATGATGCATTTTAGGCTGCTTATAGAAAAAATGGATTTCAATGTAATTAAAAAACATATCAAGTTCTTTCTTACACAGTTCAAAAATGCAGAAAGGCAATACAGATAATAGCAGCAGCTAAGGACAGAAGAAAATAGTACATGCAGAAAATCAGGCAATTAATTAAATTTTACCTGAGGAGAGGAGAAGAGTGTGCAGTCAGCACACCCCAGTTCAGAACCATTCAGTTGCTGGGCATTTCTAGAGGCAAAGAGAAAGAGACAGAGCAATCTCTCTGCAGAGATAAAAGAGGCTGAAGTTTCTCCATGAAGCCTCTGAGCCAAAATTATTTTAGTCTTATGCCTGGACTAGCTCCATAGACCTGGCGTTGTTCCTTCATGGATAGAAACACTGTACAGTGAAAGTGGCAACAACAAATCTTTCCGTTCTACACTTCTTTCCAATCTCCAATCTGTACTTCTCCCAATTTCTTCTGCGAGGGCTCAGTAATGCCCCACCAGGAGGGATCCTTGTCTGGATCTCCCTGCTCTCCTGCCCATTCCCACTGGAACTGCATTGGATCCAATGCCAAAAAAAAAAAACCCTGACAAAATGAAAAAAAAAAAATTTAATTCACCCATTTGCCTTTCCACCACAATTTTTTTGTTTTGCTGGCTCTTGTAATTTCCTGATATCATCTTCCTTTGTATCTGCTGTAGGTTTGGCATTTAAATTTCCCTATTACTTCCAGTGAAACCTGTCATATCAGTAGCATTCTGCTAAGTGAGAAATGCTAGAAGTATTTTACACGTGCAAAAGTGATATTTAGGACTTTTGCTAAAACTAAGTTTCTGTGTTTAAATACTCCTTCTAGCTAGAACAAATAGAAGGAAATAATTAACATATGAATCTAAATTTGACTTCTTTAATGTTTTTGGATTACAATGCATCTTTATGAAACTTTGATATTTATACAGGACTGACTTTGCACAGTCATTATAGGTACATTTGTGAAGATTGGAACATAAGTTTAGCCTTGAATATGAAACCAGAGAAGTAAAATCTCCTGAAATATTCATTATCTGCATGACTGTCCCATTGAGTTTGTGTTGCCTCTTGAACCAATTCAAATGAGCCCTGAATGCAATTTCCAGAAGTACCCAGTTTTAGCCTGGTTGTGCTCCTTTTGAAGCCAGTGATAAAGCTCACAAGGACTTCAATAAAAACAAACAAACAAACAAACGAGGGCAAGATACTAAAATGACTCATTGATTCTTGACAGACGATAAATTCTGTATTAGGATTTCACACACAGCACTTTCTCCTCTGACACAAGGGCAGAATGTGTACCCAGTCATTTCAGCAATGTGAGAGGACCACAAGCAATGCAGGTGGCAGGAATGATAAAATCAGCTGGGAGAAAAGAGCAGGAGGACAAGAAGGGTGATGAAAGAAAAGATAATGGGAAAAAACAACAAAGAGGAAGGAGGAAAGAAGAAAGAAACATCAACTTCAAGGTTATTAGAGATGGTGAAAGGATGAAAGATGAGGGAGGAACAGAGATTGAATGCATCAGCCAAAGGGAACAGAGGAAAAAAGAAGCAAAAGAGAGGGAGAGAAAATGTTAAAGAGGCAAGAAGAGACAAGAAGAAAAGGATTCGTGAAATGAGGGAGTAGAATGCAGCAGAGAAGTGCTGGAGAGGAATATGGATGAAAAGCAAATGGAAGTACTTGCTTCACTTCAGGAAAAGCATTGAAAACACAGTGAAAGGCACCAGGAAAGAAAATAGAAGGAGTGAAATACAAGGAGTATGTAGATATGGCACCACTCTGAGGAAAGTTAAGGGAAAATAAATCCGTCCTAACAAGACTGCTTTTCATTGCAAATTCATAGATAGATTGTGTAGGTAGAGGGTTTTGGTTGAGACGTCAAAAGAAAGTATCATCACTGCAATTCAAAAATCAAATGCTGTGGTAAAAAAGAGACAATAAAAGACCACAGGATTAAAATGGAAAATAGCTGTGTTCCTACTGGAATTAGAACAGACAACAGCTTTTCTGTGTCATCATGAGGAAAAGAATCAGCAGCATTCCCACTTCACATACTTAATTAGAACTTGACAGTCTACCAAAATACCTGGGACTGGAAATAAGATTTTTACAGATTTACATATCCAGATTGCTTTCACAGAGCTGGCTAGAACAGTAATGGCTGGGAGGCATTGCTCTGACTACTCAGAAGAGTAAAAAATGAGTTGCTGCTATCTGTCCAGTTCCTGCTAAAGAGGTGTTTTCATAACAATTACCACAACACTGGCTCTTACCAACACACCTGTGGCCAAAAATCTGTTCTGAGGACCACACAGCTCTGTTCATGATCTTGTTTCTCACCCTGGAGTGCTCCCTGCAGGTTGGTGGTGACTGGCATAGGAAGGAACTGGAGAAAAGTTTGTTCTCTCTTTTGGTCTCTTAGCTAGTTAAAAAGAGGACTTGTTTGTTAAGAGCTGCAAACCTGTAGTTTTTGACAAGCCCTCAAACTTGTAAAGGGATAGACACTCAATAAAGCTACTATACTCCACAGAATATCCAGTATTTTATTTGACAGAGCTTCTTCTCATCCTTTCCCTTTCTTGCCCTCTCCTTTTTTTCCTCCTCTTTCGCATATTCAATTGAGGGAACTGCAAACACAATTTCTTTACAATTTTACTTTTGTAACCTTTTGTTTTAGAACTACCTCACTAGAAAAAAGCACACACAAAAAGCCACACACAAAAAACCACAAACAAACACACAAAATAATTTTGTTTATGAATCGACACATAGTTTCAGAAGATATACAGCTTTTTAGCTGCAAACAAAACAGTGAATAAGAATCTATACTTCTAACATATTTTCCTCTTCTATGTAAAGTAATTTAGACTCTTTATTGTCCAATTTTCCTCTGCCAAATCCTTCCCCTTTCCCGTGATGTTTTTAAAATAATCTCAGATCTTCAGACAAAACCAGAAATGCAAGTGTTACCGTGTCTGTCTTCCAGCCTCCCAACTTGTGAATTCCATTCCTGGTGATTCAGTCAAATAAAGCAGAATCTCAAATAGGTGGAAACCACCAGACAATAAAAAATTGTATGTTCTGCTATGAAGAAATCTCACAGGAAACAATTATATTTTTCTAGGCTTTTTGAATCTTCAGTAGAAAATCACACCTCTAGTATAGAGATTGACAGCATGGTCAAAATAAAACTATGGGAAAGATATAATTTTCTATTAACCCCTGTTCTTTTGCAGTGTGGAACATTATGCAGAACCATTCTGAATTTTTGCACAATTTCCCGATTTAGTCTCCTGTTCAATTCAATATGATTTTTCTTTTGCTAGCTACATCTGCTTTAAATAGTTAATTAGTGATTTATAGGATATTCTCTCTGATACACTGTATTATTGATACATGTGTTCACAAGGGAAGATTGGATGCACAACATAGTGGTACCAAGTGTTGTAAACAGTAAAGGTAGCATCAGTCTTTAGTCCATCAGCTTACGGGTCATGAAAGGTGTTTTGTAAGAACTCATTGCAATTGGCCAGTGTGACAGAAACTGATGGTTTAATTCTTTCCCGTGGTAGCCTATATCCTCAGCACAAAACCAAAAATATTGAAGTAGTTTTTTATGTCTTTGTTTTATCTCTATGTTTTGGATCTAATTTATGTTTTAAAATAATTAGAAAAAGTAAATCAACCGAAGTCATAGACAATAATGAGGAGGAAGCTATTGCAGTTCTGTCTTTGCACTTTATGTAAAATTCTATTTGCTCTCATGCTACTAAAGCTGTAAATCTAAGTATGTACACTACATGTAAGCTTATCTTGCTCCTGTAGACCTAGATAAAAGCTTAGGAATATAGGTTTAATTATGGGTCTTATTTGTAGTGCCCTGTGCTGGCGAGAGCTGGGACAGTCTTGTGAGCTGAGGTTTCAACAAGACTTAACCACTGGTATTTGGAAAAACCATCCCAGAGTTCAGTTGGGCATTGCATCCATTTCCTCCCCAGTTCCAGAAACCTCCCTGCGTTCTTCTGCCAGAAGTTTAATTGCTGCACACCTTCAGTCTTTCCATAGTGAGGAATCAGTAGCAGGGCTTAAGGGTATTCTTTTCAGTTTAACTCGCACCCTTTTTTCTCCTGCTGTTGAATCTAAGCCCAGTACTGAATCCAGCTGCCACAGCTGTTGCTGTTCTGCTGCCTGCCCTGCTTCCTGCTTCTGCTTATTTTCCCAAAAATGCTTCTCTGGGATGATCTGTGAAATGAATGGGACATCAAGGCACTGCTAACTTCATTCCCCTTTCCTGACAAGCCCTTTCTTCTGTTGGTTGCCCTGAATCTGTAGTCAAGTGCTAGTGTTCTATGTCCTGAACTTCACTCTTCACAGAGTCAGTTCCTTTTGTCACCGCACTCATTACAGTACTAAAGTATTTCCTGTGCTACAATAAGCTATTATGTAAATTCTACAAATGAGTTTCTGATCCTGCCAAAACAGATTTGCTGTAAGTAAGCAAGAACTGCAGTTCTCTTTTTCCACATACTCTGATAGTCATTTTCAAAGAGTTTCACATCACCTGCCTCTTACAAGCAGTGCATACATTTTTCTGGCATTGTTGTTTGTACTTATAATTATAAGTCATATAAATATAGGTAGTAAATGATAGCAAAGTAGTAAGGTATATGCAAGTCCTATTTATGCTGAGACATTTGGAAAATACAGACTCCCAATTCCAACAGCACAAGAACTTGGGGTTGTCTCCCTAGCTGATCTGTTTAGGTTAGCAAGTAAATATTGTAATAGCTTCATAGTTGTAATAGACTGCTGCATATCTGCATCCTGCACGTCACACTGTTGAGAGCGTTTCCCATAGAATGGAAACAGCAGAAATGTAAGTGTTCCAGAGTTTTCAAATGTTCTTACCAACTGCACTAAATTCTCATTTCATCTATTATATGAAAGTAAATATAAACTTGATTTGGAAAAAAAATTATAGTGCCAAAATCAAAATTTGAAAGGTCTTTCTGAAATCCTTGCCTACATGAAGATCTCATCCGGTTTAATCAAAAGTACATTTTTAAACTGATATGAACTGTTCAAAGCCATTTCTGAAGATACTCAATTTGCAGCAGGATGATTTCTTCTTTAGCTTCAGTTGTTAGGGTTTTTTTTTAAATGACACAGAAATAAGCTAGTTTTTAAATTGTGTAAGAGTGTTCAAATGGTTGAGGTGCAGTGGTCTTATTTTAAGACTGATGCACAGGATATACTGGTGCATCTTATAAATCCTTTTTGTTAAGACACTATTAATCATGCTGCCTGTAACAAAAAGTCTTGGAAAAGATGGGAAAAAAAATTGTTTAGTTTTGCTAATACCTTATCCTCAAAAGGATAGAAAGTCTGGAGAGGAGAATGGTAGCTTCAAATCATGGGCTGATAAAGAAGAAATCCTGTAGTACCCTAGACAGCCTGCAGAGGAATAGTCCCATAGCTCTGGGTTCTCCTTTATTCATTTAAATACCGTGGACATGTAGAGCCAAAATTTAGTCAATGCCTTTAATTAATTCTTATCCCCATATCTTATGATTCAGCATCTTAGGGCTTTAGTCAGGCTTCAGTGATGCAGCTAGTCTTGATGGAAATAGGCACTGGAGACTGCTGAAGCTACCTAGCATGAAAAAAAATCACATGAATCAAGAGATTGTCTCTCTGTAGATCTCAAAACATTTATCTAAAAAAACCACCAAAACATATATGTATATATATATACACAGAGAGAGAGAGTATTTAAATTATAAGACCCTTCATATTAGATGCCCTGACCACTTATTTTGCACATGCAACATAACCATGTGCAACCACAACCAAGAATGAAGGGCAAGAGGCATACAGACTGAGTTATGACTTCTTTATCAAGGATTGTAGTTTTACCTAATTGGTATCAGAAGGATCCATGCAGAAATTATGGGCTTTATCTTTCCGTAAGAAGAAAGAGTGATGTGTGATGTCAACCTGTATGTTGGTCTTCAAGAGCTATGTTATTACACCTTTCATGCAAGATCACAGTAATATATTTGGTTCTGTGCAAAGACAAAGCAAGAGAGAAGGAGAATTGTCTCTAAGCACATTGTTTAGATTTCTTGTCCAAAGTGCACAGCCTGTTTGGGATGGAGAAGAGAAACTTAGTGTTGTAGGGAACCCCGTAAGTTTTACCAGCTAATATCTGAGAACTGCTACCATATTTTAATGTTTTCTATAGAGTAACTAAACTGGTCCAGATGAAGATTATATGGGAACTTCATTGAATAAAATCAAGTTTAATTTATGTCTTTCAAGGTAGGAATAATCATGTTTGAAGTTTGACCCTGCTGAGCTCCTCAGAAGTAGGTAATGCTTACTAGCTTAAAATAGCTAAAATTCATCTTAATGGAACATGACAACTCCATAGGACTGAACTATGGGTTGCTTATTTACTGGTTTTAAGAAATGTTCAAGTCTATGTAGAAACCTTGTGAAATAAAAGCTTACCAGTATGGACCAACTTTGAGGAAAGCACACATGTAACTAAAGGGTGAAAGCCAAAGTCTGCATGAACTCCTGATTCAAATAGTGGAAAAATACGTTATGGAAATCTGATGTTATACAATGCAATATCTGAATTTGTGAGCAAGCTTTTTTGAATTTGAATGCTTTCTCCAAATGAAGCTTTAAATAGCATGGCTAAAATTCAAAACTCAGGCTCAAGAAAAGTGACTTTTTGGAATTCATGTAGCATTTGTCTGTTCAGTAAAATGCATATAAATTAATTCTTTGTCTTTTCTATGATTTATTATAGCAGTTCAAATACCAGCTAATGATTTTACTTAGCATTATAATGTATCTTTTTCTGTGATGATTGTAATCATCTTTGCAATGTAGAAAAATGCATCCTTTTTCTTTGATGGCTCTAATGTCATTCCACTATTAGAAATTCCACAGAGGGCTGTACCATTTCTGTCTGGTGCTGTAGCTTGGTGTTTGGGACTGTTTGGGTGGGTTACCATCCCTCTGCAAGAGGCTAGCATTACTTCCCTGTCTACACACTTCCTTTTCCTTAGGCATTTCCTTTGCTTCATGAAGAGGTGAAGGGGTCTCTTCACCATGAGGTGTGACCTCATGACTTTGTGCAGTGGGATTAGAGCAATAGCTCCAAGGGAAAAGAAAATTACTCACTGCAATGTTAGCCACTACCTAAGCACAGAGCACGGGGATAGTCCATTTGCTGTCAACCCGACTCACTCCTTGTGGTGTAGGGATGTCAGATTGCTGGGAGATCTCCACTAATCTGCCAGTACTTGAGATATCCAGGAAGCATTGGAGTGGGCAACTGAGGAGTAGCAAACAAAAGCTAATGAATGAAAAACTATGTTTGTCCCTGATGTGGGATTAAGCTCAGGTTTAGCAGTGGTTAGGGGTCCCAAAGGCTGGCTCCTGAGGAAACAAGGACTGAGCCAGTGAATATTTTTAAATGAACAGTTGCATCTTTCCTGTCAGTAACTTCTGCGTGTCTCTTCCATTGTTATTTTAGGTGTCCCACCCCTGGCTGTGATGGCTCTGGGCATATTACTGGAAATTATGCTTCTCATCGAAGGTATGTAAAGACAAGGTTTTGTTATTTTAATCAAATAACTGCAGGGCTAGAAGGTGCCTCAACTGACCTAACTTTACTCTCTGAATACTGAAGTAGGATTGAGTGCTGCACAGACATACGTTGGTCTAACTCACATTAACCACTAATGAATAACATTTCTCAGCTTCAGCATGACTCACTTACCAAATAGGTAGGAATATTTTTGCTAATATCTAGCAAAGTCTTTTTTCAAAATAAATCCAGTTTCTCTGCCTTCTCTAGTAGCCTGAGGAAGTTATTCAACATTCATGTTTCTGTTGCTTTACATTCTGAACATTTTAACTCCTCACAGTTTGGACTCAAATCCTACTCCTGCATCTTCTTCCCACACATTGTATTTCCTGAATGTTTATGTCAGTCTCTTCCAGACTCACTCCGTATTCCTTGAAATGCAAAATTGGACTCTGTTCTTTACTTCCTCTCCCAGGTGAAGCTTTATCAGCTTTAGTCAGAGGGGGAAAGTATGTCTTCCATCTAGTATGCGCTAGTCTTGTTAGTACATTTCAAAAAAAGTCTGGCTTGTTCTTAAATTTCAACACTTCGTGGTACATCAAGCCAGAAGAATGGCAAAAGAAATTTATGGGTGAAAGCTGCCTTAACTGCCTAAACTATAATTTTACCAAGGACCAAAGAATTCTTCTCATTCACTAATTAGGATATTGATCAATTGTATTCTAGAGATAATGGTATAAGTGCTCTGTAATTAACAATTCCCCTGTGGCTATTTGAGAACTAAATCAGTAGAGAAAAGCTGTGCCATATTTTGTAAATGTCTATCCACTGTTTAATCAAAGAATAATAGTGAATCATAGTATAGTCTACCTCTCTTGTGTTAGTAAAAACTCTTTACTCCCACACAGACTAGGACTGTTGAGTCTGGATATTTGCTTTCTTCACCAAGTCCCTGTAGTTTTACAATTAGCTATAACTAGTCAATACACAAATTCCCAGTTTAAATGTTTTCCCACTAAAAGCAGCAAACAGTTCAAAGTCAAAACATAAATAAAATTAGAGATTTGGAACATGCCATATTTTACATGCTGTGAAAGTGAAAGATCACAATATCAATTTCTGTAATGCAGCATTGAACATCAAAAGTACAAAAACATTAAAAAGGAGAAGATGTAAGTATTTTAAAAGCACTTACATGATGCAGAAGATTTAATCACACTTTCAGAGGAATTTAAGGCCAAATTAAGAACTACATTTAACTATATGTAATTGTATCAGCTACCACTCTACCAGCATTATGCTTGTTATAATTCTACTCCAACTTCAAGGAGGCTATTTATGTGTTTGATCATCTATTCAACCAGAAGCAGGTGGGAGAGTGAAGATGCAGAAGAAAAATGTTACTAACAAGAAACCTAAAAGCTGGCAAGGTTGGTAGGGGAGAATCACTGAATGTTGATTCATTTTTTAAACCTTTTCCTTGTGTTTTACCTCCTGGCCACTGAAGGACTGGATCATGAGCTGAGTGGTGTTACCTACTTTTGTCTGTAAATTCTTATATTCTTGTATTTTTGCAGATGACTGCTGGACCAAGTTTTCATTTGATTGTGCAGCATAATCAAGTATATATAAAGATATAAAAAGTTGTTCTACAAAACAAACATATCTGGAATTTGCCCAGTCCATTAGGATTTAACACATGCAGCCTTTTGAAATGCCACCATGTCTATATTGACCACGTAACTCTTTCATTTCTCTTCCAAAAAGGCCTCTGGCAACCCCACGTCTTCGGCTGCCTTCAGGCACAGACACACTGATGCGTAGTCAGTGAAGTAACATTTTCTTTGCTTAAATCCACAGATGTCCTCAGGAGACCTGTCACATTTACACAGAGCCAGCCTTACCCTGTTTAGATCATGATATCTGTCAAGGCCATTTCTGAGGTGGGAAAGCTGGCAAAAGGAATGCTTTCGAAGGGCAGCAAACCAGTAGCCTAAATCTGGAGCTGTTAAGCATGGAAGACCCCACAGCATGCTGTCAGTTGGGCTTTCTAATTCCCAGACTGAAAATTAGCATTTAGCTCTTCCTGTATCTGAGTTAGCATTTTTGTTTGTATTTGACACCATCAGTTACAACCCTCTCAGTTTCAGAAGGAAAGGAATGACAGACTTCTCTCCTAAATGGCTGCTGAGATGCCTGGGTATCATCAGTATTTAAAATGGCTGCTCAGCACTAAGCATACATGAGGCAGATTTAACTCCGCCATAATTCTGCAGTTCTGCACAGCCCTTCAATTTATGCAAGAAGTTATAGCACCATGCACTGCTGCTGAATTTCCCTCTTTTGCCTTCTGTCTTCATATATGAGGAATTAAAGTCATAGAAAAATGAAGTAATATGCTTATCTTGTAATAGCTTTGGTTATTACAAGATAAAAAAGCTAAAACAAAGGCTCATCCTTGACATGTGTTTTCTCGATGTATCCACTGTCAGAGGAAAAATTAATTAATCACAGCCTCAGAAACTATCTGTTGGAAATGTCTGTTTAGAAGACCTGAAAGGTCTTAGAATTTTCTAATAAATCATAGTACCAGAATAAAAAGATCCAGAGAGATAATGCACCAAAATACCAATCAGTGGGGGATAATTGATTTAATATGTAGAAAGCTTTAAACCATTAGTCAAGACAAAAATTCTTTGTTCAGATTTTGTTATGAAAATGTCATCATCTACAAGCATACCCATCTGTGTACCTACTAAAAAAAGTACTGCTTTCTGAGGAATTCCTATTAACTGTTTAGTTTTCAGATGCAAATTCTGAATATTCTCACACAGTGAATACAGCTGCTCTGAGGAATAAAGGAGGGGTATCTTTAACTCCAGTCCCCCCTGTCTTCACTTTCTGCAGACCAGGTTGAGTGTCAGGCAGTGAACCAGCCTGGTCCTGAACTGTTCCCTTGCCCAAGAGCCAGCTTCCTCTTATTCGGAATCCCTTAGACTCCCCTCCTCCTACTTCCTTCTTACAGACAACATTATTATTTTTAAAGCAAATTGTTCTTAATTGGCACAGGCTTTCTCAGATTTAGTTTGTACACAAGGAACTATGGTACTTTGGTGTCCACGATGCAGGCTGGAATAAACAGCAGTTTGCTTTCAAAAGGAAAACAGTTGGTTACATTTAAAATGAAAATTAAAAGGGATGAGAGCACAGGTCCATGTATCAGTGTGTTGCAGATGCCTATTCCACTAATGCTTACGTGATCCCTGGCATGGCACTGACCCTGGGGTAGTGTCCCAGGCAGTTCTAAGATAGGATTTAGAACTCAGTGTGGGTCCAGATCATTCTTTACAAACAATATGGCTGCAGCTGTCCTGCTTTACAGAGATAGAGAGCTTAGCTGTACAAATGTGAACTTTCTGGTCTTGGGTCAGAGCAACAGTTCTAGGTCCCTTGTATTTAACACTATAGCTCTAGCCATGAAATCTCACTAAAAGTTTCTAGGTAATGTCCAATATCCTGTGCCAGCATTCCTCTCTTTCTTTAATTGACTTACTTATGACTTTGCAGCATGTAAACTCTGATTTTCTCTGTTCTTCATTTTCTAACACAGAATTCTGTCTGTGATTGCATCACCTTTTTCTATGCTTCTTCCCCTCAGTCCTCACTGGTTTTAACAAGACAAAATAACTGAAAATTTTGTTACCACTCTTTCTGTCTCTTCTTCGCAAAAACAGGACCTACTACACAAAACTCAAGTGCCTTTCCTCATGCTGAAAACAAAAATTTGATCTTCTATTTTGTTTCTTTCTCTGGGGAATTTTTTTCTTTGGTGACACTTCTTTCTCTCTTGTGTCAACACCTGAAGATGTTCTACTGGTGGATTTCTTTTTTAATGTGGATAGTTGGAAATGAAATAACATTTAAATAGAGAACCAAACATGATTTTTTTGATAGACGTACTTGTTTCCTCAGATATCAACTACCTAAAAAAATATTTAAAAATCTGTTAAGGTCACTGTCAAATCTACTAAGTGGTTTCTATAATGAATTCTTCGTATGCAAAGGGAAGATGAGCTTGTGTAGTTGAAAACAACATTCTCAGTTTTGTTACATGTAACATTGGTTAGCCAAACATATAACTTTGTCTCTACCAAATCCTTTTGTCTGGGTGAATTCTGGGCTCTTGAATCCATTCTCTGGAAGGCTTTGAAAGCTCTCATCTCTGTCATATTTTTATTCAGTCATTCTATAGAATTGTTATGTGATGTTCGGGAAGTTTTGATAATATTACTAATGTGCTCCCAAGAGAAATCATTAGTCCTACAAAGAGATACTCCTGTGTTTTCTATTCTTCCATCCCTCTCACACATAGAGGACATAATGTCTCTCAGCCCTGGCTTCTATTCCTTTTAAAGATGCCAGTGCTGCTGCTGTGTCAGGCATTACTGGGCAGAGGGTTTAAGAGCTGCCTTCCCTGACTCCTCAGGGAGTTCCTGTGTGTGTGGGCTGCACAGTGCTGGGAGTCCTGTCCTGTCACAGAGCCACATGTGTGGATTCCCTGGTGGCTGTTGCAGCTCTCCTTTTTAACGCACCTGAGCTTTGATTATGGAAACTGGACAGGATTGCCTATTTTGCCAGTTTCTCGGCTAAAATGTATTCCTGTAAAGTGTACCCAAGAACGAGAAATTGCATTCTAAAATGTTTTCTTTCACACAGTCTTTCAGGCTGTCCACGAGCAAAGAAAAGTGGAATCAGGATAGCACAAAGCAAGGAAGACAAAGAAGACCAAGAGCCAATTAGGTGAGAACAAATATTGTCAAAGGGCCTGTGTATGTTTTATAAGGTCTTATATATCTTCAAGGGTTTTTAAGGCATACATGTTATTGTGTAATAGTTATCCAAGAGCAGAAGATCACATTGATTTCTATGAGCAAATCTAGTATCTGTGGTGATTGTCTCAGCAAAGGATACAGCATAAGCCAAGGATGCAATCATCTGTAATTTAGAAATAGTTTAATTCTTCATTTTCACATGATATTAAAAAATCACTTAGATCTTTATCTCCTAAATGCCCCCTAAACATGTTTGCAAACCATACATGCTAAATAAATGTAGCTATGGGAATAGAGAATTGAATGCTTATATGAGACTGCTGCAACAAATCTGATTTTTCATGCAGTTTGCAAGGAAAACAAATGCCTACCTATAGGTCTTGGTTTCTTCTTGTAAGGCACTCTGATATCAGTGGCCACTGAACTTGGTGGATTTAGTGACTGCTTAGACCATTCAGGACCAGATCCTCAGTGGAGAGTTGCAGGAATATTTTAGTTCACAAATAGTGAAGTAACTGGCCTTTAGTTTTAGATGTGTGTTATGTAGCAACACAGTGAAAAAAAAAAAACACCATAATTTTCTTTATACATTTCACTTTGAAGATTCTAACCTGTTCCTTCTAACCTTGTTTATTTGGTTTTTAGTATACAGAGTATGCAGAGCAGTGTACAGAGCAAATGTATAGGGGGATTCCCAAGTAAGGAAAACCATCAGATGAATACAGAGCTGCCCTCATTGGTCTCTGGGCTGTAGCACAGTTTCGTATCATCCCTATTCAAAGAGTGGTTAAAGGAGCTCAGCATTTCTAATGAGGTGGTCTGATTACATCATAACTAACTGTGTAAACATGACATTTTCATGACTTCAGAGAAGTCTTCTTTGGGTTCCATACCTATAAATAAAATGTACCAAGGATTATACTAAGTAGTATTTTATGCTTATAGGAGTTTTATGGACAATTTCGCTGCTGATCAGAGCTCAGTAGCAAATATTTCAATTCCACTGTGATATTTACTGATAAACACGTGCAATTCAAATACATATCTCAGTCCTTTTGTTGCAATTGCATAATGTCAACAGCTGTGACTGCATCTACTGGCTGGCCTCCTTAGAATTTATCAAAACTTTTTTTCTTCAAATTGTAAAGTTCTGCTTGTAATTTTATCCACTACAGGGTATCTTAACTATTTTTGTGAACACAGTATTGGATAATTCTTCCCTTTTGTGTCAGGTTTATTTTGACTTTGTTGTATAGACTACCAGGTATATAATGGCAAGACAATAAAGTTTATCTCATCTATCTGCTATACAGATGTCCAGTTCCTGGCTGTGATGGTCAGGGCCATATAACTGGAAAATACGCGTCCCATCGCAGTGCATCAGGGTGTCCTCTTGCTGCCAAAAGGCAAAAGGATGGGTACCTAAATGGCTCACAGTTCTCTTGGAAGTCCGTGAAGACGGAAGGAATGTCATGTCCAACACCAGGATGTGATGGCTCAGGACATGTCAGTGGTAGTTTTCTTACTCATCGTAGGTGAGTAACTATGACTTATGTTTTTCACGTTTTTTTTTTAATCAGATTTAAAATACAGCTTTTTGTCATGGCATTTCTCTGTTTCTTTTGAATTTCATTATTACATCAAAAAATAATCTGCTTACATGTATTTGTCAGTAACTGGAAATCCAGACACGCAAGTTTTTTTATGCAGATACAGACCCGCATTTGAATCTGTAATATATAGAAAATTTTAGGGGAAAAATCATGCATAACAGTAAGTTCCTATTGCTTTATTGCATATTTCTGGAAAAATTACCTTGTGGTAGACATTGTAAGACTTATCTGAGTCCACCTTATTTTCAGAGATGTCAAACACGTTCTTGATTCTCAAACATGAGAGCGTGGAACTGGAGAATATTAGGAAAGACTTATATAAAACCAAAATACTTTCATTCATTTGGTAATGAACATGTTTGTTGAAAACTATATATGTAGAATACAGAACATTATTTAAAACTAATGGAATGTAAACATTTGACAAAAGAAATACAAAGCTTGATTTTTCATAAACTTGACATAAATAAGAGAACTTCAATGATAACATTTTTCATAGCTTGTAAAAGGAGAAGAAGGTGGCCAGTCTATTAGGAATAAAACTTGCTGCCATTTTAGATATTATATTATGAAGAAATAAGGATTTTTTTGAGCTCTGGCTGGGAATCTAGGCCTGAAATGACTATAATGTCACAGCAAATTTCTTATTATATAATCACTAATATAGAACTCTATTACTTCAAATATGTCAAGCTGATGTCCCTGATTTGTTACCCTCTCCAGGCAGACCTCAGTTGAACTTCAGTACCCTTCAGTTAGCTAAGCCAATTTGATCTTGTTTTGTAGTCAGTTCTAGATACAGAGGTGAAAAGTGTACTTCTTCCTTCTCTTCCCTGTAACAATTTCCTTTGATTCTTTCTTTGACAATCCTTTACAGCTTCACTCAGAAGCCTTATCCTTACTTCAACCTGTCCAAAATTTGTGCATATAGTTCCTATTTATTGTTTAGGCTCAGAGTTGTTTTTCTACTCAGTGTTTTATGGTATCTACCGTGAAGGGATTCCGGTCCATGACCTGAGGTGTATGTATTACACAGCCTGCAACTCCCAGAGGCTTTAGGAAGTAGGAGATGCAAAACTGACCATTTATGCAGATACTACATGTGGGTTTAAGTTTCTGAATTTCAGTAAAACACCAGTATTAGTGTTCATATTTCAGTTTGACTTTCTTCATAATGGTGTAACATTTATTTAACTCAGAGAGATCTGTCATTAAAATTTTGAAATTATTTTACTTTTAGTTTAAAGGTACAATATAATTGCTGGGAGATTGCTTGCAAGGAGTATTCACATAGTACTTACAGTTTGTTTCAAGGACAAAAATCTTGCAAAAAGATATACTAACTTCTAAATGAAATGTACTGATAATACGTTTACCAATTTAAAGGGCAAATTGTGGCTAGAGATTTTTTTTTTTCTAAGGGATGCTTTGATGAAAAAAAAAAAACCTAATAGAGTAACCTAAATATGACATTTAGCTACAGAACAGCCACGTGTGTTTTTTAGTACCACTGTCCTAAGTAGAAACAGAGACTTGTATATGGCATACCTTATAAGATCAGTTTTTGGGCAAAAAGGTCCATTGTTAGAGGAGAGTACCACAAGATGAAAGGTTGCTTAAAAAGACTGATGAAGTAGATTGATCCTACTTAATTGTCTTGATGTAACAAAGGGCCAGTATTATAAGTTGTGAGCAAATTGAACTACTTCTTGAAGCTTCTATAAGCAGTGGAAATATTAATAACAAGCCGTATTTTTAAAAAAAATTTATTAGTTCTTGTAGAATTCTTAAGGCTGGTAGAAGTGGTTGGTTCATTGGTCACACAAAGAAAAGCACATGGAGCCATTTTAGATGCCTTTGGGTTACTTATATGGCCTCCAGCTGCTGCTCAGAAAGGTAGGTCCAGTGTAATATGTATCAGCCTTCTCAAATAGCATTTCATGCCTGTATATGGACAACTGAATCAAACCCTTCATGTAGGATTGAATGTCAGAACAGTTCACCTACCTTAGGAATCTGCTTGTATAAGATATAGGATGCATTTACTCCCCTTCCAGGATCAATGGATCCTGGAGAGTTGACCATTTCAGTGAAGTAGGCACCGACTTTTAATCAGTTGTACCATAAATGTCACTGAGTGTGTCAAGAGGGAGTGGTTTCCCCTGCCTACAAATAGGTACTTTATGCCATTTGAAGTGTTCTTAGGGCATGCAGCCATCCTGTGCTGGCCAAAATGACTGAATACTTGTGATATGCTCCATTCTTTGATTATGACAGCTGAGAGCGGAACGTGCCTGGCAGGGTATCTACAGGGGTGCTGGTCTTGTTAAATGAACAGGCCCCAGAGCTCCATGGCAACTTTGACACATAGTTCTCATGCAGATGTTTAAACCCAGGTGTCATGATCTGGAGCTCGATCCTACCTAAATCACAGACTCTTCATTTTCTTATATAAGGATAAAATATTCCCTCACTTCAGGTGTATCCATTTTAACAGACTGTGGTCCCATCTTCTACCGCTAATAACATTTTGCTGTACAGCCATGTCTGTAAATCCCAAATTCTTACCTTCTGAAGAGAAGCAATGCTATGCCTGTTACACAGTGAGACCAGATCTATGGACATTCTTTTGCAGGTAGAGGTGGTTTCAGCATGCATGGGGGAAAGCAGGGCTGTGGCCTTTAGCTGAGCCAGTAAAAGCTCCTCAGGAAGGGGTAGTTAATATCTTCATTTTTGCCTGTACACCTTGGTGCTCTCCTATTAGGATTTTTTTCTTCCCCTGTGGAAATATTTTTTTATCAGCAGACTTCTCTAAGCATATATATACATTCATTGCATGTGTAGTAGTCCTTTATGTCTTCGCCGAGATTTTTATATTTTGCTATTTGTAGATAACTGTTAATATGCTGTTATTAAAACAGCTGTAATATTCTGGAAATGAACAGTAGACTGGCTTGTGAAAATGATGCCAGCTGTTGAATTTACCAAATATATATTAGGAAAGATGTTTTTCAGGTAAAGATTTCTTAGAGCTGCTGTTGATAGTGTACACATGATATCATTGCACTGGTATCAGTGGACACCAAAGATGATCCACAAGGGCTGGTAAATCAATAAAAACCTTCTCCAACTGCTATGTAGGTGGGAATTTAAATATATGCATATTCCTACATTCACACTAATGAAGAAGAATTAAGTAACCAATGAAAAAAGTCATAAATTTCAGTGAATTTTGAATCCTACTTTATGATCAAAGTACCAACAAAAGTTTTTCATTTTTAACATTTCATTGCCTGTTTGTAGAAATTTCTGTAAATAGTTTCATTTTTTCAGGGAGTTTGCATTAGGAAAGAATGGAAATAGAGTTATCAGGAGGGACTTAAAACATAGGATTAAGTGTGCTATGCTTCAAAAAGGAGCCTCTGCTAGGAAGAGAGGACAGTGTGAAATTAGGTGACCTATCAGCAATATGAAAATGAATTGGAAGGCATGTAAGCATGGAATCAGTAGATAAATTAAATAGATTATAATGAAATGTAAATTGCCTATTATACTGTAGCTTTGCAGTTTAGTTCTTGAACAGACCCTTACATCCCTATATTTGATTTAAGAAGATTTTTATGGGTGATATCATTTCTAGTGCTGTGATCAGTGGGGACTTTCTCAGAATATACTTGGATTTAGCAACCCTGCTCCTTAGCACAGAAAGCGAATGTGCTTGTGCTGACTTCAGTGGAAATTACCCACAGAAATGCCTTTTCAGATCTAAAACTGTGTTCTTGCTCCTATCTTCAGCTCACTTTTATGTACATCAATGCTCACCCATTTCAAGGACATTAATGTAGCTTTTTAGTTCCCTTTACTAAGGAAAACTATTGTGGTTTAACCCCAGTTGGGACCTCAGCCCCAAAGAGTTGCTTGCTCACTTCCAGCAGAATGGGGGAGAGAATCTGAAGTGTGAAAGTGAGAAAACTCATGGGTGGAGATTAATAGGTAAAGAAAAAGCCACACTCACAAGCAAAGCAAAACAAGGAATTAATTCACTGCCTCCCATGGGCAGTCAGGTGTTCAGCCATCCCCAGGAGAGCAGGGCTCAAGTAATGGTGTCTTGGGAATACAAACACAATCACTCCAAATGTCCTCCCCTTTCCTCCTTCTTCTTCCCCCAACTGTGTATATTGAGCATGACACCATATGTTGTAGGATATCCCTGGGGTTGGGATCAGCTGTCCCAGCTGTGTCCTCACCCAGCTCCCAACTTGTGCACCCCCAGCCCCATCAATAGTGAGGTTGGGTGAGAAGCACAAAAGGCCTTGAGTCTGTGTGAGTACTCCTCAGCGGTAAGGAAAACATCCCTGAATTATCCATGCTGTTTCCAGCACAAATCAAAAACACAGCCTCATAACAACTACTCTGAAGAAAGCTACTCATACCAACTACTTTGATGAACTCTATTCCAGCCAAAGACAGTACAAAAACATGTTGCTAGAACTGTAATATACAAGAGATGATCAAATTGTAAGTATTTTACCCATTAACAAGCTAATGCTGAATAGAGATGAAAACGTAGAGAAGGGTGATTTTTCTTCAGTGAACCTGTATCCTTACTGAGGAGAGTAGGACTCCAAGATTCATAAAAAAGTTTATAGAATGGGATTTGTATTTGAGCAGTAAGGGCATGCCACTGTGTTTGCAAAATATCTGGATGTGTTGGGGAGAAGCAATGGACATCATCTACTGCCTTTTACCTTCTGAAGGAATGTATGTAGAAATTATCAAGTAGTTATGGGAGATGATTACATATGACACTTGTTACAGGCTATCCACTTTATGCATAGGAAGGTTTAGTTAACAGTAAGGCTGTCAGCAAGCCCACAGGAAGTTCACTCAGTTCAGCCATTACCACACATGTATGTCCTGAGGTGAAGGAACACTGCCAGTGTTCTTTCCTCCAAAAACTCTATGTTAGTCATAGCTCTTAGTTGCCCAACTGCATTGCTAAGCCTGGGAACAGACAGATTATGAAAAGAGGAAAAGATAAAAAAAACCCCAAATAAACCTCAAGGCAGGAGCTGCCCTCTGCAGCTGCCTTCTGGAAGCTGGCTGATATCCACACTCACGTGGATCCTCAGAGGACCTCTAAGTTCTCAAACACTCAAAGCATTTAGATGACAAATGTGAGGGAAGAAGTTTGGAGATGTAGATTTTTCATATGCAGATCATTTTTCTCATTAAATATGCTTTGCTAGAAATAGATAGTGCATAAAAATCCTCTGTGATCATCCTCAGCTTCTGAAGGGAAGATCTGCAAATACCACCTACAGTCAAACCTCCTGGTCCTCAGGACCATAGAACAGCATCTCACCTCAGGGTTTATCTGGGGTGGGTGCCCCCAAAGAGGCAGTAGCTCTGTAATACAGATGTTGTACAAAACACAGGCTAGTGGCTGCAAATTTTTTCCCAAATTGCTGTAGAGCTTTCAATATTTGCCTGAAGTCACATCCTGTCTTAAAAGCAGCATTTCTCAACTTCAGCATTTAAAAACATAAAAATACTTGTCATTAGGTCAGCAATGGCTCTCCGGCCTGTCCACATCTTTTTGCATAGTGTGAGCCTAAACTGAGCACTGTGTTCCAGGTGTGGCCTGACAAGCCCTGAGTGGGACAATGATTTCTGTGTCTCTGTGGTGATGCCCTTGTTGATGCAGCCCAGCGCCCCACTGGCTGTCTGTGCCACAGCAGCTCCACTCACACTGAGCTTGGCATCCCCAGGACCCCCAGGTCCCTTTCCACAGCCAGGTAGGTCCCAGCCTGTGCTGCAGTCCTGAATATTTTCCCAGGTGCAAGACTTTAGACTTGTCTTGGTTGAGCTTCATAAGGTTCTTGTCAGCCCACTCTCCCAGCCTATCCAGATCTTCCTGCAGTGTGACTTTCCCTCCCAAAGAGTTCACTTCCCTGCTCAGTTTGGCATTGTTGTCAAACTTCATCAGGATACATTTGATCCCATTGTCCAGATCACTTATGAAGATTGTAAACAGGGTTAGGCCCAGTATGGATCTCTGGGAGACCCCACTTGTGGCAGGTTGCCAGTTTGAAAAGGAGCTGTTTACCACCACCCTGTGTGCAACCTCTAGCCAGTTTCCTGCCCACTACACAGACCACTTGTCCAGACCATAACACATGTTTCTCTGGGAGGAGGCCATAGTAAACCAAATCAAAAGCCTTGGAGAAACCCAAGTAGACAATGTCCATTGGTCACTGCCCCTCCCATCAACCAAACAGGTTACTTTGTCACAAAAAGCAAATTTGGTTTTGCAAGTTTGTCAAGCACGGCTGGCCCTTGGTGAATCCGTGCTGGCTTTGCCCAATCACGTGCTCCATCTGACTTGTGATAGCCCCCAGAAGGATTCATTCTGTCATTTTCCTGGAGACTGAAATAAGGCTAAAGAACCTGTTGATCTTTCTTTAAGCCCCTCTTGTTGGTGGGGTTGTCACTATCTCTCTTCCAGTTTTCTGGGATATCCCCTGATCTCCACAACTTCTCAAAAATTGTGAAAAGGCTTGCAACATCAGCCAGTGCTCCTCACACCCTCAGGTGGGCAATGTCAGGGCCCATGGATTTGTAGTGCCAAGCTCCTGTGACAGTTCATTTGCAGCTCTTCCATCAGCTATGATCAGTCTGTGTTGGCATCAACCTGGAATTTGCTCCAAAGGCCTGAGGCCCAACAGTGTTGGTAAAGACAGATGTGAAAGAAGTGTCAAGAACTGCTGCCTTTTCTGCATTGCTGGTGACTAATTCATCTCTCCTGTATAACAGTGTGCCAATATTTTCCTTCTGTTGCCATTTGCTTTCTACGTACCTAAAGAACTGTTTCTTGGAGGTTTTTACATTTTTACATTTCAGTTTTGATTTGAGGTGAGCTTTTGCTCTTCCAGCTGCATCTCTGCATCCCCTAGCAACAGCCTTGTCATTCCCAGTGGGTATTTGCCCACTTTTCCATCTCTGGTCCACTTCTCTTTTGGTTTTGAGCAGACCCAGAAGCTTGCAGTTAAGCCAATTGCAAGCATCCTGTAAAACACAAAGGATCCAAACTGCCAGATGAATTTCCAAGGTACTCTAAACTTAAAAAATACTCTATTTGTCAGGAGTTTGTGTCCAGCAGTATCTTTTGAAAGATGTTTCTGTGCTGTACACTGAAAATGGTAAAAACTTTGCAGAGAGAAATATTTTTTTTTCTATTTATGAAACACAAATACTGTCAAACTCCAGATTTGTAAGAAGCTTTTAATATGCAATGCATTAAAGTATTTGATTGCATCTATTTCTAGCCAGTTCTCTTGTCAGGTCAACTCTTGTCCATGCTTTTATTTGTTGCTACAGTAAGTTGACAGAGTGCTGCATTTGTGTCAAAATGAATTCACTCTTAGTTCTCACTGTTTTACTTTTTCTCTGGTAGGCTTTTTAAGTTGTTTATGGTGTTTGTTCATTTGGTCTTAATCTTCCTGTCCCCTCCCTTCCGTTGATTTATTTTGCTGTTTCCCATCTCTTAGTTTTTCTTACGACTTGTTCATTGCAATTCATCAGGAGAACATCGTACATCAAGAGTATAGAAGAACTAACCAAATTCACTGCATTTAACAGTAGCTACAACTGACAGTGATAAGCATCATCATGATGGCATCATTAAAAGATAAAAGGCATGGAAGTGCATTGACATTTCCAAGACGACAAGGAAAGAAATGTGGCAATTGAATGTAATAATAATACACATAAAGAAAAAAAAATTAAAATCTGTGAGGTGGGTCCTGCAGTGCAAAGGATTTTTTTTGCTTATTAATTTTGTGTTGACCTTAAAAGAAAAGGGTCTTCCTAAATCACTTTCGACACCTTCCTCTTCCCATCCTCCTTGTCTCCTACTGTAGTGTTCTGGCTTTCTTCCCTTCTCTGTCCCTGTGGCTCCTGTTTAGTCTTCTTACTTTTGAGCTTCTCAGTCCCCAGCATTTGCAGTAGTTGGTGCACTGGCAGAACAGGACAGGCAATCTGAGGCATTGCTTCCAGCAAGCATTCTCCCTGAACAGGGCTGCTGGCAGGGAAGGCTCCCATTTATGCACACAAAGTACATGGAGGGTCTGGCACTAAACACTAACATTCACTTAGCATGTCCAAGGGACAGTCTGTCAGAGGCCTATAGCTCTGCCCAATCTCCTTTTGTTTTCGTGAGGACAGCAGAATGCATCTCTAAACTCAGAGCAACACCCTATGAAATGTCATTTCTTGTTCCAATTCACGGACAGTTATTCATGGAATTATTTGGACTTTCTTGTTCTCCACAGTAGGGAAAAAATAATGTATAAGGACAAAACAGTGGTACAGAAGTATATTCTGGCCTGACAGTTACCACTGAAGATTCCAGTCAGATCAGTTAAAATTTGGCAAAAGTTAGAAGTGACTAAATGCAGAATCTGGTTGTTGGAAGAGGTAGGCCCTTTGCAGGTAGTTCTGCCAACTCTTTTCATTATGAGCTAGAAGAAAGATGGAATAGCATTTTAATCAGATGTACCATTTGTTAAACTGGAAGGCTTTTGATAGTAAGATAATCTAAAAGGACTTAAGAGGTTTACTTACCTTGGGAAAGTCACAGAGAAAATAATATGAAATCCATATTAGAAAAAGCAGAGTGCACAATATAAACAAGAAAAATCATTTTGCTTAGCAGACCTGACAAATTACAGCAGACAGCAGTTGTACAGGTGTTTGCAATGTGACACCTCCTTGATTTCAGGCACTTAGCAGAAGCTGTCTGGTTATAAGTCTGCTTGTCCTCATTCCAGACATAGCTCATAAAAAAGCAGAGAATACAGGATGGCTTTTTAGATTTCAGGAGGGATGAATTTTCCTCTTGAAATACATTTTTCTCCTTGCTGGCTATACAAAGTGTTTAGAGAAATTGTGCTTCATTTTAAGTGCCAAAGTGAGCTCTACTTGGTCACTAAATAGATCACTTGAAATTTTCAGCCATCTAAGAGCAGTAATCAGAGGTGTGTGTAGCTAAACATACACCTTACCTATTTGTACACAGGGAAGTCTCAAGCTTTCTTCCTATTCAACAGCCCAGTAAATCCACTGGTCTTCAGGCCATCTGTCCTATTGTGGCAGTCACCAGACAGGGGAGAGGCTGATAAGCTTTGCAGAAGCCAGCCCCCGGCTCTTGGGGCACTCAGTTGTGCCCCATTAAGTGCATGGCTTAGTGCTGGGGGCCACCTGTAAGTCATGTAATGTGCTGCACTGGGTACTCACTCACCAAAGAATAAATGAGAGATTTTTGAACAGTTGTTGCACATTGGGCAAGAACCAAACCTCTTTCCTTCTTCAGGGATGATACAGGTCAAAGCTCATTAACACATGTGAGAGGCCCACCCACAAAGCCTCTTTGCTGACTAAGCAGCTTCAGTTAACTAAATATGATGTAAATTTGCCAGGGGACTACTGTGCCCAGCTGAAGGGCAACTTTGGCAGTGCTCTTACAGTTCCAGCATTTCAAGATTCATTAGTCCCTTTTCTGGTGTATATTTATGCCCCAGGGGGGTTCCGCTCAAACTGAGTCTGCTCCCAGGGCCTTTTCTCTCAGCTTTGCCGCGTTAACAATTCTGCATAATTCCTATTTTTGTTTTTCTTACCTGATGCCTGCTTTGTTCTTTTGTTATGAGGGATAGGCATAATTACACAATCTTACCTTTTAAATCTTCAGTAAAAAACCCCAAATACCTTCTCTTCTTCTGGGTGGCCATTCATTCTCTCTTGATTTGTATTTGGTGCCTGATTGACCAGATTTTAATGCTAATTCAACCCTCCCCCCGCTAAAATAACAGAATAGTTTTTTCCAGAAAGTTCTTCTGAAACAATGATCAGATATTATTAAAATAATTTTGAAAATCTTGTATTTTGTTTTAATCATAATGGCTATATATTTTTTTATGGCCATTTTGGTAGTGGTTTGATTTTTCTTACTTTGAAGCAAACAGAATTTAATATTTAAACAGAATAAAATCTCAGCTACTTTCCTCAGCACCTTTGGAAAACAACTTGAATTAGGAGCTGTGACTTTCCACATTACATCAGGCTTTTAGTATTTTTAACTTAGGTTTCCCTCCTGACTCAAAATTGAAGTTTATCACAGCAAGCATTCAGGTGTGAGTTGCAAATGCACCCAGAGAAACCCAAAACAAAACAAAAAAAACACAAAAAACCCCAACCAACCAACCTACCAACCAACCAACCAACCAACCAACCAACCAACCAACCAACCAGCTTTAGCCGAGAAACAAGACCTATAAAGGGCCACATTAATAAAAATAATTCTTTTCCGTGAGTAATTATGAAACTGAGTTGAACAGATGATTTTTTTCACCCAACACCACACAAAGGCAGCTGGGGTTGTGTGACAAGAAGAGATTCCTCTGTGAGTCACAGCAATCTCCATGAAAACAAAACTACCTTGTTTGCAGAACCTCTCTCCTGGATTCCCTTTGCTTCACATCTCAGTAAGAACCTGGGGAAAAGCCAATCACCCTTGAATGTAAATAAAAATGAGTGCTGGTTTAGGGAGGGTTCCTTTTATCTCTGCTGGAGTTGTGCATAGAGTATTTCATCCTTTAAGGTGTGTAGCAGAATTTACTCATGGGAATAAGGAAGTCACTAAAGCTGATACCCTTCAACACAGAAGAAAAAGAGTAGTTTGTGGATTTAATATTAAACCAAGGAATGGGCTACTTTGATCACTGAGTTAGATCTCTTAACTTGAACTTCAAACATTAGCAAATAGTTGAGGAGCTTAGTTGTAAAAGTAAGGTTTCAGCCATTAACAAAATAAAAGTCATTCTCACTGTGATCTGTATTTCCCTGAATTTCAAAAGGATTTACATCTGGGGCTTGTTTTGAATATATCTTTAGTTAAAAGAGATCTCTTGAAAGTGACTTGTTCCTGCCTCTAGTCTGTAGACAATGCTATTTTTAATAAATAGAGGAAATGTTTAATTTTCTTTTTGAAAAATCAGTGTGGTAGTGAATCTATAAACATCTTGCAGGGTTTATAAAATTTGTCCTCGAGATGCTTTTTGGGTACTCCAGGTTGAGGCTCTGGTTTCTTTACATGCTGTTATTTCTTTCTTTTTAAACTTCAACACTTGACATACTAAATATAAAAATAATTAAAAAAAGGTAATATATTTGACCTTTATCTCCTCCTTTCCCATACACCTACTTCTCTGTTTGGAAGATGTTTTCTTCACTTGACAAGCCAAGTGCAAATTGTCCAGCTTCAAGAGGGACTAAACTGCATCTGTCTACTGAGGAAAAACTATATATTTAACACACAGCTGGAACCCAGATAACTAAAATCAGTCAGCCAGACAATTACTCCACTAGATCAATGATCCTCCACTCTGATGGCCTCTGTTGTTTGCATCCCTGAAGACAGTGCAATTACATTCTTGAAACAGTTCAGGATTTTAGCCCACATTTATTTATTTATTTATTTACTAAATTTCTTGTATACCCCTTTAAAACTTTTTTCACCCACTAATTTTCATTTTATTTTTAAACAAATTTCACTCTACTTCCAAAGCCACTGAATATATGGCATGGCACTGGTTGCAGTAAGATAACCACAGTGCTGAAGCAGAAAGAAAATTCATTCTTCACCTTATGTTCAGCTCTAATAAATGCAATCACCATATAGTCTTCATAGTATTTTGTAAGTTATGGCAGAGGGTGGTTTTCTAGGATGATGTGCCAGACAATACTTTTCTTTCTCAAATTAGAGGTTAAGCCCAACAGTAGAAATTTATCAAGAGCCAAGACACATTGCAGTCCAGCAAAATAAGATGCTGATGGTCATCTGGTTGTTGATACAGCAGAGACTCACAGCTCTTGGTGAATGAGAAACTCAGAGGGAATCAGGAGTTGGTTGCTGGTGCTTCTCACAGCCCACCAAAATGCTGTGGCTTCAAGTCCTGTGGCATCCAGGGTCTGACAGAGATAATTCATGGTTTAGTACATGTATACTGGATTTATTACAGCAGTACCTCAGCAATGTTGTTAGAAAGCCTAACTCATTTTTATTATGGAAAGAATACTCAACTCTGTTTATATGTACTTGTGATTTCTTGTGTGTATGAGAATAATGGCAGGAGCAATTAATTTTACTAATTCTTAGCTGGAATGAATAGTTGTGTAAAAGTCAGTGTAAAGTTTGAAAACCTATGACAAACATCAACTGCAAAGGCTTCAAACTTAATAACAGAATATCCTGAGTTGGAAGGGACCCACAAGGATCATCGAAGTCCAGACCCAAGAGTCATACCAGGTGCCTGAGTATTGTCCAAACACTTCTTGAACTCCATCAGACTGTGAACACTTCCCTGGGAGAGCCTGTTCCAGTCCCCAGCCATCCTCTGGGTGAAGAACCTTTTCCTAATATCCAACCTCAACCTCCCCTGATACAGCTTCATAGCATACCTAATGTGAGGATAAGTATTATCCTTAACAAAACAACTACCTAGATATTTCTCATAGTAATTTTTTTATTATTTTTTGAGATATTTAAGCATGTACTGCATATCTCTTAAAGCACTTAATAGCTTTCACTTGTGTTCTTTTATTTGCCAGTCACAGGAAAAAATAAAATCATATCTGCTCCTGTCCCTTTCTATCCTTCTGTCTCCTTCTACCCCTCAGTCTTCTAGAAATCTCAAGCAACTCTCAGTCTCACTGGGATCTAAATTGAAGCTTTTTTGGTTAACTTTACACCTCTGTAGGGTTCAGCATTTGTACAACAGCCCACTTTTGGTGCAACACTGACTTGACCTTGTTTTTCATCTTACCTTCCCATGAGCTCTTTTGGCTGTTCTCAATTCAGAGTGGTTGCCTCCAGTAGAAGTAAACATAGTCAATAAGATAAAATGGAAGAAGTAGAATGTCCTTGCAGAGTACAAGCTTATTCTAAAAGCCCTAATTTACTTTTTAATTACTTTAAACAGTTTTAGGTAACTTAATTAAGAACAGAGCAAAGCAAAAGGGGTGCACATTGCTATCTTTGACTAACTCATTTCTGAAAAATTTAGACAAGTTAAACAAACTGTAGTAAAAGTCAATACTCTTAATTTAGGTTACTAACTTGGTATCTGCTTCACTGAAACTGAAAGTGCCTGTCTCAGGAAAGTGAGCTCATCTGCTTACAATACAATATACAATTAATGAAGAGACAGATTTGCCAGAAAAGATCTGCAGAGGAAGGCAATGGCATGGTCTGGCTTTGGTGTCTTCCTCTGTGGTGAGCAGGATACCTTTGGGAGTTTTGAATGCTTTCTTAAATTGCATAAAACCACTGGAAAATTTAGGACCATCTGATCATTCATGGCCTCTTCTAAGGACAGACACGTAACAAGCTAAAGGTAGTCATAGAGGTGCATGATGCACAAGTTAAAGCCGTGCATGTAAGGATTGGGGAAGCAAAAAGAGGAAGCTTGTGGATTAGGCATACAGATGCATTGCAAAAAAATAATTTTGGTCAAAGACCTCCTCTGTCTGTACATATTGTATTAGATCACCAGCAAGTTAGAACAAAACTAATCTGGGTACAGAATGTGGAAGCCTTCTGCATCCTCACTAGTATGCCCAAAAAATAGGCAGCCCTTTGCCTTTCCCCTCACTAACTTATGATATTCATCTGAGTGCCTCCAGAAGAAGGTAGATAATCCATGCAGAAGGACTCTCCAGCAGTTCCAGCAGCAAGGATGGAGCACAGTGCCCAGATCTTTGTGGTTCAGTTTAGGCAGAAGGCATCTGGTGCCAGGGTGCCTGAACTGCAGCCAAGCTATAGTGCTCCATACATGCCTACCCCGGCAAAACATCTCTCTCTGGTGGTGATGGGCCACAGACAGTTACTGTTTGGTAGCTACAATGTGACCACCCTAGTTTGTGGAATAGGAAAACTTAGTATTGCACATATGGAACTTTGTACCTGGGGCCTCAGGGTGGGAGCACACCTTGGAGCACCCTGGGCACACCAGTGGAGAGATGACCTTCCAGACTAGATGAGAAGGTATCTACAGGTTTAAGCAGTCCTGAAAATCTGGTGTATAGAATCATGGCCTGGGACTACGATTGGGTCCTTGGCACCAAAATTTGGATTTAGGCACACTGAATTACAGTAGATTTCTAGTACTTCTGAACCAGTTTGATTTGTTTGATTATTTTTCTTTGCTCTCAGGTTGCTGTTCCAGCATCTGGGTTTCTTGTTGGTCTGTTTGAATGCTGTACCTATAGGCTGAGGGCTGATTTTATTTTGGGGTGTTGTCATCAGTCAAGACTTTTAGAGAGGGAAAGGCTACAGAACAAGATGAGAGTCAACTAAGCAGTTGGTATAATGCTCAGTGATGCTAACTTCTTCTGAAAAAGAGTGAGGACAAAATATGAGAAAATTCATTAAATCCACTGAAATGTTGCAAAAATGAAGTCAGTTAAATGATGCAGAAATTTTACATATACTGTTATCCCATTTCTTTCTCCGTGCCAACATTTTTTTCCCTAAACGCCAGATCCTCTCATCCTTAATTGTCTTCAAGGCTCCCTTTGACACTCCAAGAGGACAGTTGTTTACAGTCACACACTGAGTCCATAGCAGACGTTGCAGTAGTAATTTGGCATCCTACCAACTAGGCTACAGCCAAAAGCTACTAGGTCATGCCATTTCTTGATACTACTAGTATTATTTTATTATACGTCTTCTTAGTGACAAAGCTGTATAAAATGTTGACACATTCATTTGCTGAGAAAATAATTTTTAATATATTTTTCTAAGAGCATTCCTTTTTTGTATGATTGCAGTTGATAGTAGCCCAGGCTTTTCAGAGAAACATTTTCAATAATCAAACAGTATAGCTAAATCAGAAGACTATTTAGAAGGGAGTTGCATCTTTGGTGAAAGAAATGTTTTTAATCAAAGATCACTTTCCTCCATATTACAGGTTTGTGTATTAGATTTCAATCTGATTTGCACAATTAAAAATTGTAAAAAAAAGTCTTCCTTTGGATCTGGAAAGAAAATAAAAATGTGCCTGTATGCAATGAAAAGTACATAACCTTAGTCAGTTTGCATGGCTATGAAAACTGAAATGTTGAGGGAACAGGAAATTGTTTAGCAAACTTCCAAATTCCCTTCACTAAAGCTAAAGCTTCCTCAGAATTAGATTATAGTTTTCCATCATTAAATTAGATTGAATATGTATTTTCTCTTATCTGCAATGGTGCAACTACATAAAAGATGTGATTTTGGAAAAAAGGGGGTAGTTCGGTGTACCGTTATTTGTTAAATACTGAGCACTGTCTGATCTGTATTTTAATTTCTACAATAAAGCCTGCTAAGACTGCATTTGCTATCAAACTGTTTTCTACAATGTAATTTAAAAGCTTAATATTTTGGCAATGTGAGAGAGAAGAGATAACTGAATGTGCATCCATAAATGTAACAAATATGCATTATAAGACATATATATCCCCCATTAAAACAAGGTCATTTTTATTGGAATGACTTTCCTTGGGCACCAACAAAAAGGCAACACAAAGTTATTGCCATTTTAAGAAAAAAAATAGAAAAGGGCAATTTAGCCAGCTCTGTAGGTGATATTCACAAAGAAAAGCAGTTTATAAGAGCATTTGGCTGTGAGAGCTAGCTCATGTCCTCTCCTCTCAGCATTCAGTTCCATGTTTGAACATTTGAATCAAAAAAGGGTGGAAGTTCAGAGCAGGGACATGGAAATTCAGTTGGGAGTATTTATACAATAACTGCTTTTAAAATAAAACATTTTAGTAAAAGTATTTTGTCTTAAGAAAATTGAACTGTATATCTGACTTTTATATTAACTGTCTATACAAAAAGAATTTGGAAGATAAACAAAACAATGAAATCACTACTGGTAAGTCCTTTTTCTTTTCAGACTAGTGCACTCTTTCAGTGCTATGCAGTGAAGATAAACTGTGTCTCTGATACTGTTTTTATTACAGGTTTGGATTACAGATTTCTTTTCAATGACCTGTCAAAATTAACAGGCTCCTTACTATTCACAGTTTATCAGGATGTCCCAGAGCTACTTCAGCAATGAAGAAAGCAAAGCTGTCTGGAGAACAAATGCTAACAATAAAGCAGCGGGCCAGTAATGGTAAATTTTTAGTCATTATGTTCTTAAATACTAATTCTCTGTAAACTAAAGTTACTGTTACTCTATTGCCTTTTTTCCTACATGTATAAATCCACTCTATATAAATTGTGAACTTGCTGTCAGTAGAAGTGAAACCAGGTCTTATGCCCGGGAAACCTGAGCCAGGAGTAGAGCAGTTAGATTGAGTTATGTCTATATAAATCTAAAACTCTAAAATATTTCTAAGTAGAATGTACCATTATAATTTGCTGGTTCACATTTCATTCATCAAAGAGCGATATTATATTGTTGCAGGATTCAGAAGAGAAAAAGGGTTTGTTTCCAGAATGTCAGTTCCTCCTGAGCTCCTTTGAATTCATTTGGACCTATGGCTCTATAACGCTCTGGCAGATGGAGATGGCTTTGTGCCATTTCAGCTCCAGTAATCTTCAGTTATTCCTGGGAACCTTGAGTTGCAGGGACAGTGATGAAAGTACCTTGGATGAAAGTTAGGATAGTATCCTGGTAGTTGAAGGGCAGTAAAAGCAAAATGTAGGTGCTTCAGTTCAAGTAATGTGATAAAGACTTGTCTGGGAGGTGGTCAAGTCCTGAGTTTTCTTGGAAAACTATGTAGTCACTTAGTCTGTGACAGTGCATGCCTTCTTAACTGTGGGTGTTAACTGCGTTTAGAGCCTCTGAGTATTTGAATGCAGTGCAGGAGGCACCTCAACCCACATGGCCAGCACAGCTGGAGAAAGCACTGGCTATCTTTGTTCAAGAGCTTGTAACAAAGGAGTGGAAGATCTAGATGCTATTTTCTCTACAACCTGGGTAGTATTGAAAACTGTAAGTATCTGCCACGCTCAGGAAGAATGCCTTAAGGAGTAATATGTGGATTTTTGGCTACTTGGACACATGGCCTGCCTGAGCAACCCAGTGGCCTTCCATTATGGGGTGACTACATCAATGGGCAAGGGAAGAGCTACAGATGTCACTTACCTGGACTTCTGTAAAGCCAAAGCCATGGTCTCCCACTGCATCCTTCTCTCTGAATTGCAGAGAGATGGATTTGGTGGGTACAGTGAATAGGGAAGTGGTTGGACTGTCACATACAGAGGGTAGTGCTCAGTGGCTCAGAGTCCCGATGGACATCAGTGACAAGTGTTGTCCTTTAGGGGTCTGTATTGGGGCCAGTGTTATTTAATATCTGCATTAATAACATAGACAAAGGGATTGGGTACACCCTCAGGAAATTTGAAGATAACACCAAGCTGTGGTGCAGTGACACTCCTGAAGGACAGGATGCCATCCAGAGGGACCTGGACAAGTTGAGAAGTGGCCCATGAGAATCTCATGAGGTTTAACAAGACCAAGTGCAAGGTGCTGCACCTGAGTTGGGGCAATCCCCAGTATCAACACAGGCTGGGGATGAACAGATCCAAAGCAGCCCTGCTCAGAAGGATTTGGGGTTGCAGCGGGGGTGAGAGGCTGGACATGACCCAGCCATGTGCCCTCACAGCCTGGAGAGCCAAAAGTGTCCTGGGCTGCACCAAAGGCAGCGTGGGCAGAGGTGAGGGAGAAGATTCTGCCCCTCTGCTCTGCCCTGGTGAGAGGTGAGACCCCACCTGCAGGACTGCATCAGCTCTGGGGGCCCAGCACAGGAAGGACATGGACCTGTTGGAGAGAGTCCAGACAAGGCCACAAAGATGATCAGAGGGATGGAGCACCTCTGCTGTGAGGAAAGGCTGAGAGAACTGGGATTGTTCAGCCTGAAAAAGAGAAGGCTTTGATGTGACCCAGTTGCAGCCTTCCAGCACCTGAAGGGATCCTACAACCAAGATGGAGAGGGACTTTTTACAAGAGCATGTAGTGACAGGACAAAAGGGAAAGGGCTTCAATCTGCAAGAGTGTAGGTTTAGATTAGATATTAGCAAAATACTTTTTACTGTGAGAGTGGTGGGACACTGGAACAGGTTGTCTAGAGAAGCTGTGGATTCCTCATCCCTGGAAGTGTTTCAGGCCAGGCTGGATGGGGCTCTGAGAAATTTGGTCTAGTGGAAGGTGTCCAGCCTGTGGCAGAGAGTTTGAAACTAGATAATCTTTAAGGTCCCTTCCAACCCAAGCCATTCTATGATTCTATGACATCTTTCCTGTCAGAGTCAGGCACTGTGGGAAAAAGCGTGAAAGATTCACATCAACAGAAGAACATGAGTGGGAACACCAGTTTCTCTGGCTTTAGATGTTCAAGTCACACTTTGACTTGAGAAAAAACAGATCCATCTGTCTCTTCCCAGGATTATTTTATTCTTTGTTATATTAATTATAACGATAAATAAATTAAACTGTTACAATTTATTCCTGTCTGAATGCTTAGAAATGCAGATACTTTTAAAATTCTGTGGTTTTATGTCATAAAAAAGTGAGAAAGCACTTCCATTTTGCAAATTACTCTATATATTTTTATTTAATAACACCCTTCTGAACCCTTCATGAACCGTTCTGAGCCTTCATCAAGCATTAAAAACAACTGCAGAATTACAATATATCCTAGTACATCAACAAAATTTCTCTTTGTTGAGAATTAATTCTGAATTAGTTACAGGTTCTCTTGATATGACTGTAATATGAAGAGATTACTATGTTAAGATTTTTTACTTTCCTTCAGAAGATCTGTAAGTGGACACATACTTCAAATAAATTACATATGACAGTGGAGTGAAATTTGTTGCTGCAGATACATTTCTTGCAATATAAAGTTAAATGAGTGTATATGAAGTTAAAGGTCCTTTTGATCCTCCAGGCATTCTAAACACTTTTCACTGGGGAATTGCTGCAATTTTAAAAGGAAAAGTAGTGGGAAACACTTTTTTTTAACTGCAGAATGCAAGTTTGAAGAATGCTTCCTGTTTCTTTTTTGCTTGAAATAAATTGATTTTCAAATATGGAAATAATTACTTCACTGAACTCTGATTTAAACCTTAATTATTTTAATACCCCTTTTATTTTTATGCCACACAGGTATAGAAAATGATGAAGAAATTAAACAGTTAGATGAAGAAATCAAAGAACTAAATGAATCCAACTCCCAGATGGAAGCTGATATGATTAAACTCAGAACTCAGGTAACAGTTTTATGAAGCCCTAAATTCAAGCTGCTTTTTCTACATGACTGATTTTAAAAATGTAGGAAATATATTGTTCCCTTTTATGTTTCTTATGTATTGATATCTATGCATAATTTGCTATTTATAAAATTTGAAAAGAGTGTTCCTTATGCAATGTTCACATCAGTTACCAACAGTAAAAAACCCAAAAAGAACTCAGCAAAATACATTCTTTAAAATAATACCAAAACATGACCTGTCATGGTCAGCTTGGTATTTCTCCTTGATAAGGTTATGCCTTTCTAATAGCAGTTAAAATATTGTGTGACAACATGGCCATTAACATAAGCTACAAGGTGAAGGAGCCCAGATGAACAACATGGCTTTTGCCATGTCTTACAGAGAAATGCAGACAGAGAAGTGAGTATCTGTTACATTTCATGATGTGATACACTAAATGCAGCTCTTCGCAGCAGTAGTGGTTCCAGAGATCCAGCTTAATTCTTTTTTCATTCCACATAAATTTTTTTGGGGAAAAAAAGCAGAAAACCTAACATTTGACTATTAACTAAAATTCCATTATTCAGCAGTCCTAAAACTGGATGGGAAAAGCAAAAGAAGAAAATCAGTTGAATTCCCCTAGAATTTTTCAGTGTCCAGCATAGATTCTGGTCCTTGTCTCTTAACATGATTTTCACACAGACACCAACAGTAAAATTCATCACAGTCACCATTTGTCAGTCTTTAGTCCCATGATCATAGTCACCCAAATGATCTCAATGGAAACAGAGTAAACCATTCGTTGTTCTTTGTCTGCTGCTTGTGGAGATGGGCACTATGTTCATTTTCCTTCTCCTCTTGTATAGTCATAAATACAAGACAGGATCTGCTTCTTCAACTTGGTTTTTATTTGATTTCTAAACCTTAGCCAGATTGATCTGAAACCTCACTTCTACTTTATGCCTGCATTCAGAGTTCTGCTGCCATTATTCAGCATTCATAGGATTTGATTAATGGTTTACACAGTTTCCTGATGTGACCAAATATAACTATAGGGTAATGAGGACAAAATCTGCAAGAACATAAAGCAAGATTAATCAGTGGCAGGAAAATTACATATATGTCTCTTGAGAAATTTGGTCATGAATTTTGAATCTGGCAGCTCCCAATTGCCTTATGCTTTCTTCTGCTTAATACACTGAAGATACTATTCACATACAGGCTAATTTAGCTGAGTTTTTAAAAAATGTGAAGCATTTTGGCTGTTACACGTACATTAGGTAAATGCTCCAGTTGTCAGTAATTTACTGCACTTTTAATTTTATGTTTGGCCAGATGGATTGAAAAATAAAGCCATGATAACACTATCACAGGCATGAACATGTACTGAGTTTCAGAGATTTATCTAGGAATTTCACATCAAGCTTTGAGAAATGAGTACAGAAGTCATACTTTAGTGGTCTCAGTTCCAGCTTCAGACTAGTGCCGTTGCATATTCTTAGAAATCAGACTAGGCACTTTGTGAGACCACTGAATGTTCTTGGTAAAAGAAAGCTCAGCTGGTGATTTACCATTAAGTAAAAGGGATATTTTTCACACTTCAGTGCAGCAGATTTAGAAAAAGGGGAGATTAAAATGATTAATGGGATTTTAAAAAGTAGAGGTACAAGAGACCATGAAAACATTATTTTGTCCACCAGTCATCTTTACTTGCTGAGATTTTCCTAAACTACACCTGACAGATGCTTGTCTAACCTGTTCTTTATTTCCCATACTAGAAATTCCACCATCTCTGGTTAATCTGGTCTAATACTTCTTTGTTTTCACCCAGCTAGCTACTAAGTCCCTGCAGAGAATCTCGAGCTAAACTTCACAAAAAAATTCAGAGGCCTTAACTTTGAATTCATACACTCTTCTGATGATAAAAAATTTACATTTACAACACATAGAGAGTTACATCATAGTCATTATCAAACTATTAAGAGGATCAAAGTCAACAGTCTCCTTTATTTGTAAAAGTAAAATTATATTTGGCATAACAAAATGTTTGCTGATAAGCCTTTAGAAAATCATTGTGCAACTCAGATTTCAGTAAGACTTGACAGATGGGGAATATGCGATGGGAAAATAGTGGCTTCCACCAGAAGTAGCAACAGTCTTTTTTGATATAGATTTGCAACCCATATGATTCTACGTGCCAGTGAAAGTTTTTCATATGACAGGAACAGGAAATTCTTCCATGTAGAATTTTTCTATTTGATAAAGTGAAAAGCCAAGCCTTTTTCTTAGCTGGAGCAGTTGTAAGACTCATCTTTACTCAGCTGCCTTTTTATTTAAGACTTTGGAGAAATTATTTTTAATCTAAGATCTTCAAATTTAACATGCAAATATGAGAGGAATAGAAACACATAAAGGGGAGAGGGGAAGAACAAATCTGCAAATAATTATGTGTTTCATACAAGCAACAGATTATCCTATTTGCGGAATACATACAAGTAAACATTTCTTAGTTTTAGCGTAAAATGTGGGGGGGTGGAATTTCAGCCTTTAAGCGAACAAATACAATAATTAAATTTAAAACAGATGAACTTACAGATGAATACTAAGTGAAGTGGTGAGATATGCTGATCATCTGCCACTGTATTTGCAGATACTAAGCATCTCATGAAAAAAGCAGAAAAGATTATTCAAGTTGCAATGCTCAGCTAGATAGAAAATCTGTAGAACGTCGGCTCCTGCTGAAGTTAGTGTGAGGTGGCTGCAGTAGCCATATTGAACTGAGCCTTCATTGGCATCAGACTCCTCACTCTGCTCTGTAATATAAAAAGAAAATTAGGATAGATACTGGAGTATGACTTGACTCTAAGAAACACCTATGAAAGATGTTTTGCATTTGGATACAGCACTTCCCTCCAATATAAACAAGCTGAAAGCAAAATAAGAAAGGAGGATCAGGTATCCAGGTTCAAAGATGAAGAAAGTATTTTCCTTACTGATATATTTGATGGAAATAGCTCAGAATCAATTAGTTGTGACAAAACCAAGTCCCTACAGTACTGGCAACTTGGATTAACTGCAATATGCACCCATAGTCAAAGCAAGAGATAGTTGGAGACTGTTTATATAGACACATCACTTTTCAAAGTTACTTCTATCAAGTGATGGGCTGTATTTCCATAAGTAGACTGAAAGTTTAGGTTCAAAATAAAACATACCTCTGACTACCTGACTGTGCCACCAGTTTCCAAACATTTAATCACCCATGGTCAAGTTAATATGCGCTTAAGAACCTTTACCCTTCTGCCCATTACTACTGCACAAACCTCTGACCTTCCCATCAGCATTTTAATTGTATCAATTTTTCCCATAGCTCACTCTCTAGGCCAGTGTAGAAATGAATAAACCTCATTTTGAGAATTCAAAACCTTGTGTTCTTTGGCATTTTTTCCACTTCACTGGCTTCTTTTTTCTTGTCAATGCATATTTTAACCTACACACACAGAGAGCACACTGTACACTCTGTAATAGATGTTAACAGTTATCACTCCATGTGGAAAGTAAGGACAGGGTTACAGAGGAAAGTGCAGACAGATGTGAGTGAGCTCTGCATGTGCTCTTGATGAGCTGGATATAAGCCAGAGCTCATCTGAAATCCTTATAACTCCATTAGCACAATGCCCTCCACAAGCTCAGGGAAGCTTTCTCTCAGCAATGCTTTTAGCTCAAGCAGAGCACCATGCAAGGTCATAACTAACGTGCTTGGTCACCTGGAAACACAGACAGAGCACAGTCTCAGTTGTTTTCACCTGTACATGAAGCAATGCCACAGGGATATGTGCAAATATTCTTCAGTTTCTTCAGTTTTACAAGTATGTATTGGAAAACTTTCTGAATTTGTACATACATTGCAATAACATGCAGTTGTTCAGCTTTCAAAAGCAGCCCTGTGAGTTTGCACAGAATCATATTATGCTTACAAAGAGCTAAACACTGGCAGCAAGGAGCTGTGCATGCTTAACTAACAAGATATATGTGTAGCTGAAAATATAAGAAAAGCATGACTTACTGCAGAATGCCCTTAAGGTTGGCTTCTAGGAGTTAAACTGCATGGGTGAACTTGCAGAACTAAGGTCCTTAATGCCCTTTCAACTGTACAAGAAAAGCTCTAAAGGAGTGGAATCAAATTCAAGTTCATTCACTCACTATTACCAGTATTGAAAAGACAAACTGTTAAAGTTATACAACATACAGTGGGAATAAGAAAGCCTTAGTGATGGTAAGAACTGCAGACTCAAGCAAAACCTTTCTAAACATGAATGAATAGACCTTTTCTCCTTTCCCTGGTATTTCTGTTCTCTCTCCCTTCAAAGCGTGCATGCTTTGTACCAGTTTGCCTTATGTTACATTGTACACAAATTTATCCATTTTAGATTACCACAATGGAGAGCAACCTGAAGACGATAGAAGAGGAGAATAAAGTAATTGAACAGCAAAATGAATCTCTTCTTCATGAATTGGCCAATTTAAGCCAGTCTTTAATTCATAGTCTAGCTAATATCCAGCTGCCACATATGGTAAGTGATTGAGAGCACAAGTTAAGGAATTTGGCGATCTTCAGTTCACCTCATACAATAGATACCTTTTTTTTATGTTTATGTTTCATCAACCAGTTGGATATTTGTGGTAACAGCACTGAAACCATAGAGATACATTTAACTGCTAACAGACATGGAGGGCCTGTTCCAGTGTATCCTGTAAAATTAAGTAAGAACTAAATAGGCTTTTTAAATACTATAAAAATGGTGGCTGTATGCCTTGCTAATATGTTATGCTTAAATGAATATACGATTAAGAAAATAAAAGTTGTATATGAACTACTATTTAATATCTCGTAGGAACCAATCAATGAACAAAATTTTGATGCTTACGTGACCACTTTGACGGACATGTATACAAATCAAGATCGTTATCAGAGTCCAGAAAATAAAGCCCTACTGGAAAATATAAAGCAGGCTGTGAGAGGAATTCAGGTCTGAACAGCTGCTATAGTGATGAAAATCTTGCTTAAAAAAAGGATGCCTCTTGTTTTTTGCTGCTGTAATTTACCAGAAAGTGTTATATATTTATTTCTGTTTGAAACAGTGTTATGCTTACAAGACTTCATAATGATTTTATGTCTTGCTTTAAAGATAGTAACTGCAGAATAGTTTTTTGAATACATTCACATTTTGTACGTTTTCATATAAGCTGACATAGTGTGATATGCCATGTAATGTTTATAGCTGCTAATGTATGCACATTTTTGGGGTATATATATTTCTGAAGAGGTAAGCTGATCAAAATAAATAGAGTGTAAATTCTTTTTAATGCTTTAGTGATTAAATGTTTTAGTATTTTGAACTGAAATGGACAAAAAAAAAAAACAGCTTTGAATGACAATGTTGCAGTCTGCAGCCACTTTTTAAACACTATCATTTTGCCTCATGTTGGAGGATTTTATGGGATTTAAGAAATACATTTTGTGTGCATATTGTTTCATAGCAAGAATTGGTTGCAAAAATGCTTTATTTTTGAACAATGCTTGAAAATATTATGTGACTTTTGTTTTTGAAGGATGGTGTGTGGTGGGGGCAATAAAATGAGGTTTTTTGAATTCCAAGAAAATGGCATGGATTAGATGTAAGTTACAAAATGGGTAATTTATTGTAAGACAACATCAAGCCATGGAAACTTGACAGAAGATTCAAAGCAGCTTAAACAGCACTTTTTTATTAACTTCTAAGCATTACATGGTATGAATATGGAAACTTCCATTATGAAAAGAACTATATCAGAGGTGGACAACGTGAAGATTTCAGCTTTTGTTTTCAAATAAACTTTGGAGCCAACATTCTCTTATTTCTACCGGACTGCTAGTGCCCCTCTGAACTATCTGTTCTAGCAATGTAGTTCATCTTTCAGAAATTCTGTGGTTTCAATTCAAGATGGAGGACAATATTTAAAAGTCAATATTGCCTTTTCACATCTTTAATTTTGGGATAAATACGAATGATCTGTGTCTGTTAGAGTTACTGAACTGCATTCATTGCTGTCTGTAGTAGGAATGCAGTTCAGTAAAGATTTTTCGTTTTGCTTTGCCAAACATTTGATCTCGTTTTTAACATTTTAATATTTATGTTTTGCTTTTTGTTGGAGAACAATCAT
>VXBB01024638.1:539558-552058 GCA_013399915.1 Illadopsis cleaveri | reverse complement strand
GTTTTTGTAGGTAAGATGGGGAAAATCTGATCTTCAGCATCACATGTAAAATTTTATTTTTAATCACTCCTATATCATCCTTTTTTTAACCTTATTATGATCAAGTACACCCATAGAAGATTTTTTCATATTAGAATTTGATACCTCCAACTGGGAGACATTTTATAGGAAAAAACCCCAAAACCACAGCAAAGCAGCAAACCTTAAAAAAAGAATGAGAAACTGCAAGAGGTGAACAGATGAAAAAAAGTGAATATTTTGGAGGATAGGTGTGTTTGGAATCTCAGTACACAAGTGGGCTGGTATGATGCAGAGTACATAAAGGCATCATGTTCTCTACATTAGTAGTCAGATGAGCAGTGAAGTAGTTAATGCCACTCCCTGCTTCTGTCTCCTGCCAACATCAGTATCTTTTCTGACAAATCCTTTTGCCAAAGGATATGAGCCAACTCATTAGGACCATTTTTCCATTGTTCTGATCAACAGGCTATTATTCTCTGTGCTTGTGGACTTAATCCTTCTTGAACTTTTTTAACTTAATCCTTCTTGAGCCTCCTGTGCCCAGTATCCCAAACAATGTCTTCATAAATAACACTAGATCTCTCTGTTCCTATTGCCCAGAAATACTTTGCGTGTTGCTACATCTTTGTATTACATTTTGCTTTTTCTTGATCGTTCACTGACAGCTCACAGACCTGTACCAACTGCTATGTTTTTATCAAGTTTTGTAATAGATAAAAAAAATGTCTATTATCTCTAAGCAATCTCTAACCTTGCCTTTCTATTTAGTCCATCATATCATCAAGTTCTTTATGTACAATATATCAATTCTGTGTGGATCAATCTTCTTGTTTTTGTTAATTTCTGGTTTTGTTATTCAAAAACAGCAATGGGATTATGTGCCTCAATAGTACCAAAAAGACAAAAATTATGTCAGAAACTATATGCACAAATAACTTTGAGCTCTGTCTTGTCACTACTATATATAGAGTTTTACTTCTTCATAAAGCAGTGGGGAAGATGTGGAATGGAGTATGTGCAATCAGTTACTCATTCAACATTTTTTGTGGAGAAAACCAGACACCAGATCTAAGTCTAGAGCAAGAGTTTTCATTACAGACACTTTTTTCAAAAGATTGAAATTGATCTCTAAGCAGAAATTTAACCCAGATGACAGTAGACTGGATTTTCTTAACTATCTCTGATGAATGATAAGGAATAATTTGGGGATTCTCCAGATTCACTGACCGTACATTAAAAATCACTCCTCTTGCAAATGCCTCTAAAAAGCATGATCAGCCCAACTGTCTGGGAAAGGATCAAAACAGAAAAAAAGAAGCTGCAGAACAAGTAAACATGGCCAGTAAGAAGCAAAAGAAACAGAACTGTCAGATCATCAAAAATGGAGACATATAAAATGGAGCAAGTAGCAAAAAAAAGATAGGAACACTCATGATGGGATAATGTACAACCCTCTCAAGAAGGAAAAGAATGCAGGCTACGGTGGAGCTAGAGGATGCCACAGGCATGCCAAGTGGATGTTTCTCAGAAGTAATTACGTTTTTCTGATATTCACCTATTGACACTTGCACTTACTCCCTGTTTTTGCATTACGCTCTGGACTCTGCCCTGTCCAAAAGTTTTGGTACTTTTGCTACATGATTGCTACAGGCTGCCAATGAGAGAAGCTTTAACCTTAAATTAGCTTTAGATGTGACTTGCTTTTGTGATCTGAAAATAAGAATCTCTTAAGACTGAAAAGTCAAATTGCTTCACTGAAAAAAACTGATATTCTGTCTCCTACTGCATGCCAAACATTAGGGCTGTACACACTGACATTGAGCATATGTCTGAGGTGCAACCAACTGTGCTGTGGGGATGACTGATGAAGTTTCTTTCTTCAGCCCTGAAACACTTTGTACGTTGGATGACCTGAATTTGTGAGTACCTGTTACTTTGCTCAAACACCCACTTTCCATTTGACACTTAAAGAAAGTGAGTATCCCTCTGGAGGAAAGAACCTCAGGCCAGGTTGTCTTCTTTGTCAGACCTTGTAGCCTCACTAGAGGATTTCCCTTGCTTCCAGCTCCTCTGGTGATGCTTGTCCTGCTATTGCCTGGCCAGTAGCTCTGGGGCTGCTGCCACCGAGTGGTCCCAGAGGCAGCAATACCTGCAGCAGCTTCGGGGAGGGCAGCAGCTGCAGCAAAGACTTCACCGGGGTGACAGCAGCACTAACTGCTTCAAACTGGGCTTCAGAGAACACTTCTAGTTTAGATCCTTTTCTGTGGTTATTTGTTATGAAAGTGAGGCATAAATTTATATCCAGCCATTACTTATAGTAGGAACAATACAAGAAGCAGTATGTTTTTTCCATTTTTTGTGATGATTACAAGACAGCTGTGGTTATTTTTAAATTGGTTTGTTACTTCAATTAATATAAGCAAACGTTAAATTCAATGCTCTCTGAGCAGTATGCAGCTAGGAAATTGTGGCTTATAAAGAATGAACTATTCACTGACCCTTATAACATATAGAATTGCTTTTATTTGGTTCTTCACTGACCATGGCTTCTATAATGAAAGAACAGAAGTGTGCAAGTCACTACTGGATTTACACATTAGGGAGATGTTAACAAAATGAAAACAGATTTTCAGACAGAGATATTTTTTTGTATGGACCACCTTGTCCTTGCTTGAGACATTTTTCCTAAGGAGATTATTCTCTACATGCATGAAACTGAAGATTTAAATTTTTTCTTGTAACACTAACATGAAAGATTAGTGTGTGCACATGTGCATATAATCCTAAATTGTGAAGTGTGCCCCTTCACAACATCCACAATCATGCCGTGGAGCCCTGAGACTCTGCCCAGATGGATGCCCAAGATGTGTGAGCCACATTCGTATTTAAGCAGATCATTGTTAGCACCTCCACCAAGATGTTCAGGCCTAGACAGAAGTAAGGTCTTGCTCAGATATGAGTAATGTCTGACCTTTATTGCTAAAATAGATGTTTCAGCTCTTCTGACTGCACATGACATGATACATGTTTACCTCTCATGTCTATGTTCCCAGATACATATGTAGAGTTAATCTCCGGTTAAAACTGCTGAAACCCCAAAACTTTATGTTTCCTAAGAAAAGATGGAGAGCCTTTCTACTCTATACTTCTTGGACCAAGAAAGAATTTTATCTTTTTTTCACTAACACTTCCAGTAAACTACAAAAAGAAAGGTTCATAGTAACCTTCACTATTTTTGCTATTCCTCCCAGGAAAATGGCATGGCAACAGTAATAGCAGCAAATTTAACCAATTCAAGCCTATTCAGGAAAAACTTCTTTCTATCAGGTGCCAATTTCTCTGATTCCCACCTGCTTAGTTATATGGTCCTTTACAAAAAAATTATCTTCTGAAAATCCCTTCCAATTATTTCACTCTTTCTCATTTGCACCATCTATGGTTATCAGAACACATGTAAGGATAAATTGTGAAAATTACTTAAGCTGAATTTCTATTCCAGGAGGAAAGTCTGGAACATACTGTCTGGAAGAATAATTCATTCCACGAGAAAGAAAGGAATGATCTTTTTAAGAAATTGCATTTACTGTAGGACAGCTGATACAAAATTCTTAAAACCAAGAGTAAGATGTGGTATGTCTAAAAACAGATATTGCAGTATCAGCAAAACTGCTAAGTTTTCATAGTCATAATTTTCATGACTGTATAATTATAAGCTATTTTGAACTGACTGGTATAAAAAGGGAATCTTTCAGGCTAGGTGAGCAAATAAGCAAAAAGTGATAGCAATATTCATGGCAAAGGTTGCACCTCTCATTGGATGTGCTGACTCAGGTGAGGCTGCTAGCACTGCGCAGGAGGTGATATCATCTGTAGATAGGGATCATGGAAGCCATTCCATGGTGCATCTTGTCCACACATGATCAGCAGCTGTCTGAACAGAGATGAACAACACCTTGGGAAGTCATTGTTCTCACATGCTTCCCCTTGAAAATCCTGGATAAACCTTGATTTTTCAAACAGCAATTTGAATTCACCCACTATTTCCTAAGGAATCTGATACACAGTTAAACACTCATGACAAACAAACCCATAGATAGAAGGTAAAATAAAAATGGTAAATTTAAATAAAACATAGATAAAAGGTAAAATAAAAAAGTAACGTATATATGCTACCTGTAATACTATATATGAATATATAGCAGCATATATACTCATAATAATGCTCATCTATTAAATGATCTGTTTTAAATGTTCCAAGAGTTCTTCCTCCAAATCTCATTGCAGTCAAGAGAAAGTATGACTTTAATGAGTAGGGCTGCAAAATGTGAGTGTGGCAAGATCCTGAGCTGGCTTTGAAAAGAATCTGCTTAGGAATTCTTTTCCAAAAGAAGACCAAAACTATTTTAAACACAGAGAAAGACAGGTTTTTAACAAAAGTAGGAGTTTTATTTTTTAAACAACTAGAAGAGAAATAAAAAGATTTTTCAGGTGTTCTCATGAGCTCCTTGCAAGCATGCCCTTGCTTCCAAGCTAACCAACAACTTTCTGAGTCATTGGCTATGCCCTGGCTTATGCCCCTGGTCCTAGGAGGCTCCCAAAATCCTCTCTGAGAAGTAATTCCAGCTGTCTGCTCCAAGTCTCTCAAACACTAACTGCTCCAGGCCCCTGCATTCTCACAAAGGAGCAACCCTTGTTCTTCTGTGCCGCACAGTTCACCTTCCTTGGTATTTTTCAATAATACAAATTTATAAGAGTCAAATAAATTGAACACCATGACTCAAAAACAGAAATGGAATTAGGAGTCACTCAAGCACCTTCTAATGTTTTGGTTTTTAATCTAAGACCTAAAGCCCTTGTGCATTGAAGAGAAGGGGCAGGGAAAGCATGAAGAAGAAGGATGAAAAAAGTTTGAAATGGAAAAATAATGACTGTGTCCTTTTAATTCTGGTGCCTCTGAAAAAAAGTTACAAATAAATATTAGAAGCATGTTGTTCCTGTTGGTCTTACAAATGATAAGGGATTTTTTTTCCATTTAAAGGCTAGTATTTTGTACTACCCACCAGCTGCCAGCTTCTTAACAGATCCTTGTTAAAGAGGACAAGGCCTCTTATGGTCTGTTTCTCTGTAGAACAGGATTTCTTAATTGCACTGGGGTTTTCAAATATTTTGCTTTTATGATAAAACAACAAAAAAAGCAATTAAAAATTAAACAACAATCCTGTCTCTTTCACACTCATTACTACCTAAGAGCTGTTTTGGCTGTTGTTCTGCTAGAAAAATGAGAGTGAGAATAGAATGAGAATTGGCAATGAAAGAAAACAAAGAAAACCAGAAAAATCAGCAGAAAAAAAATATAAAATGTGCTAATTTTCTAAAATTCTTCCACCTAACTTTCAAATGATAAGGATAAATAATAGAGCCTTAACTCATATTTTAAAGATATTGCCACTTCCAGTCAGAACTGGATGGGAATAAATTTTGCTTTCCCCAAGCTATGCAAAAAGAGAGAAAGGAACCAAACCAGCCAAATGTCCAAATGGGACAAACAGATGAGTGGAGGCCAATGGAGCAAGTACAGCAAGGATCCTGGAGAACAAGATTACTGTCTGTGAAACTGAAGAGAATTGTACATTGCATTGATTTGCATGCAAAAAGTGCCCATATTGCTACAGGTTTTAGTAGTGGAATTTTTTTTTTCTCCATTTGTTTCTTTAGCATGATCTCTTTTCCTTACTCTTATCTAAGTCTTGCATCTGGAATGGCTGTTTTGCTCTCTTGGCAGATCATTATAAATTCAAAGGCCAACAGGAAAACAGCACTGCTGCAAACATGATATTTTGGTCATGATACCTGAGTTACACATCAAGACCCCGGATTTCACTGCCATTGTAACTTGGAGTTGGCCCTCTGGGGCAAAGAACATTGTTTTGTTTTGTTCCCTTTTTAGTACTTATTTGTCTGCATTCCCATTCACCGGACTGTCTAACTAAAATTACTTAATTCTAACCAGAGACTCTGTAACAAACAAGAGAACATCAAAGGTGACTAAAGGAGGAAGATCAAACAGCAATTAGTCAATCCGGGGAGCAATTAGAGGACACTGAAAGTGCCCTTAGGGAGAGAACAGGACTGAGCTGGGCCACCCTAGTTGAACAGTCATATTGGCTTTGATCAGCCTGGAAAGCGTTGATGAATTAAGGGAGGTCTGTTGATAGCCTCAACCTCAGACAGCGTAGCTGAACACACACTCTTACCTTTTGGTGTACCTTGGTATTTGATGCAAAAGTTTGAGAAACTACATCTTTCTGGTATATTATTTTCAAACACAAACATCTACATAGAAAAATATATACTCTTCTGAATGTCCTGTTAAGTATTGCATTACTTCTGATTTTCCAAAGACCTTTGTTAAACTATTACTCCAATCAAACTATGGTAAATTGATTTTGCTCCAGAAAATTTAATTTCACTGGAAGCTAAGGTCATGATGATTAGAGCAGACCATTCCTGTCCCAGATTGTGTCATGTTGGTGAAGTTGCTCATGACTCACCCTTTAAGCTTGTGAAGGATCTTGCCCAAGCTGGTCACCCAGGCCCAGCTTTTGTTAACAGTGAGGTGTCATTGCCAAAGGGCAAGTCAGGTGGTGTAAGAAACAGATAATGCCTGGAGGGGATGTCTGAAGACCTCTTGGCCAGCCTCCTGCTGAGGTAAGGGCTATTGCCAGCAATCTCTCATAGCAGTCATGGCTTTGTCTAATCAAATCTTGAGAAACTGTTAGAAGAACTCTTAGAAATTCCCAGCATTTCCACATAACCTGTGCCAGTGCCACACTGCCACCCTAGTAAAAAATATTTTTACACAATATCTAACCTAAATTTCTCAAACCACAATTTACACACATTACACCTATATCCCTGCTATTATATCATCTGTCACTGCAAAAAATGGCTTTGTTTTATCAATAATTGTACTTTCTCTTCCAAGCGTCACAGGTTTCTGTTGAATCACAACACTTAACCAAACTTCACCAGATGAAATAAGCCCAGATCCTTCAGTCTATGCTCACAGGTCATGTACTCCAGGCCATTGGGCATCTTGGTGTTCCTCTTTCTAGCTTTTTGTCATCTCCTTTGATCTGGTAAGGCAGAACAGGATGTGTCCTTCCAGGCAGGACCTCACATGCACCAGCTGTGGCAGAAAGTGTCTTCCCTCAATCTGCTGCCTGTGTTTCTCCTGAAAATGCTCATTTGTTTAAGAACAGAAAACATCTACACTGCTCTGGAGAGCTGAACAGCACTTGTTCACCACTGCCTCCAGGACCCTTCCTAGGATTTGGTCCCTCCTGCCAGCCAGAACAGGACAGCCAGCCCAGGGCATCAAATGCCTCCCTGAGGGCTGGGATGAGCCAAGGCTGGATCAGGATTTTGACCTGTAAACTGGGGTTGGGGCCAGGGCCATAGGGGGAACCAGTGTTCAGCAGAGCCCTGGGATGTGTGGGCAGGGCTATGGGGATGGGCTGGAGACAGGCTGGAAATGGCAGTTTGTTTAAAAGCAGGTCTGCTTGCCCTCACAGGGGCTCTGGCCTTCCCCACAGCAGCTCACTCTGCCCAGGAACCAGCCTCTTCCCTGATTGTCCCAGCACTCTAAGAGCCAGGCCCCTGGGTTCAAGGTGCCCAGGATCAACCTAGTACCCAGCTGAGAAGCACAGTCCCAAAGCATTCATCTGTCTTCAGAGAGGGCATTTGGTTTTATTTATGATTGTAAAACATATGGCTGGTGGCTCTGATTCTCTGAGGCCTCCAGGCACAGCTGCAAAACAAATCATAGCCTGGAATCTCTTCTGGGTGAGGTATTTCCTCAGCGTAGTCAAGGGATTAAACTAATAACACCCAATTTCCCACTATGCTGATATTAAGGAAAATTGCTCTGTGGGAAACCAGGAGCTCATTGGTTCAAGTACATTTTCCTTTGGGAAACTCTTTCAGGGGAGTTTTCTTATTTTACTTTATCATCACACGCAAACTCTTCCATTGTATGTTGGCTGTCCATGTTTCTCTGCATTTCAAGTGGCTTGCCAAGGCAGGACTTAATATTATTTATATTTTTTATTCAGTATTTTTCTTAGCATATAATTAAAAAAGCCAGAAGGATAAAAACAGTTTATCCTCCTGTGCTATCTACTTTTCAAGCCTGGCTTCACTAGCGTTGATACGTGTTTCACTGCTACTGTGTTACCTGTGAGAGTTGTGTGGAATCAAACTAAAGGAGTTAGGTCTAATAGATCCTTATTGCACAGTTGGTAAAAAATCAAGCTTATGGTTTATTTTCCTAAATATCAGATAAGGGGTAGGCAAGGTCCATTTCCTGCATGTAACAAACTGTCCCTTTGGAAGGGAGGACACATTAAAATACATTGACTGAAAGAACAGAAATATGTGGCAAATATAAGTTATACTGGCTGATTTAAGACACAGTAAGCATCTTTCCTTGAACACATTCACTAGCACCAGGCAGTCTGAAGTGAAGATTCAAAGATAACTTGAAGACAAGCTTTTCCCATTTTTTGTCAGTCACAGAAATTTATTATTATAAAGAAACTAACAACCCTCTTTCAGGTGTCTGCAAGTCACTAGGCAAATAAAGTTACCCATCACCTTCCACAGCTAGGCACACTGTTGTTTGAACTTGGAGAGACCATCTTTTATAATGGAACCAGTGAAGGACTAATTTCCTCCAGAAATTCATATTATATTCAGGAAAGGAGAATGGCAGCTTTTAAAGATATCAACATTACTATCCCAAATGAGAGGCAGAATAATTTGTGAGTATGTGGAGACAATGTCCTCAATCTTCTTTGCTGTGCCAGCAGACATCACAAACCCTTAAATGCCCATGGTCAGGGAAGTTACATTGCCTCTGGCAGATCTGGCTATGAAGATGCACGAGGTGTTTCAAGAACAGTGTATCTGAGTATAGCCTAAGCTTCCCTGGATATTTGAGAAATGCTTATGAACAAGCATTTATGATTTTTAATAATTTAGCACAGTTGCTGACATGCCATCCAGCTACTCCATAACATTCACATTACATATATAACAGAAATAAAAGGTAAGATTACATGCTTTCAAAACCAGTTTGAGTTTTGTTTCTGCCTTTAAAAAATAAACAATAAACATGTTTAATCTTTAGATCCCTGTACTGGTATATTATCATGAAAACACTTTAAATATAAGTTTCTATGGTGCTTCATTAGAGATTTTGTCAATCTGGTCCTCTTAACTGTTACTGTTATTATTGACCAAAAGGTTCTAATTTATAAACTAGGTCATGATATAAACTAGTGTCTGCTAAAGACAATGCAAAGCATTTTCACTGTCAGGTATCTGAAGATAGGCTGAAATGTCTAGAATGCCTGATTTTATATCCAAAGAAAGAATGTTAATATGGAGACATAAACTAAACTGAAGATGATTTGAGCATATATTTCTTATACCTGAATTTTTAGAAGAACAAAAGAAAAAAGTATTAACTATTTGATCTTTTAGAAAGTTTTTTTTAGTACCTCAGCAAAGCAAAATCTATAAAACCAAATTACTGGTATGGAAGAAAACCAGCAAGTGGCAGTATTTGACAAAAATTTGCGAGATGGATAGGAACCTTTTAAAAGCAAATGGAGATTTACACTATATCTAACTATAAGGTAATCACTTCTGCTAGCATTCAGAAAGCAATATATCCGGTTTCCAGCATAATTTTTTTTCTCTTTTTTTTTTGTTAGGTCAACTCTTCAACTAGAGAAATTGGAAACAGAAGACAAATTTCCCATGGATATTTATACGCAGGGTCAACAAAAATGACCCTGCACATTTTATAAAAATTCTTCTATAAAAACTGGCTAAGAATAGAAACATATATCAAAACCATTTGGAAGTTTTATTTATCAGAAAACTTCCCTGCCACCAATTTAGAATAGCATGCAATGAATATTAAAATCATACAATTATAGAACTGTTTAGGAAAAGACCTTTAAGATCACTGAGTCCAACCATAAATGTAACACCTCATTCTTCTGGATTCCACAGGACATGAAAAAAAATCCAACTTAAATGACTTATGAGGCATCAATAACATATTAACCAAGAACCTGGAAATTGCCATGGAACAAAGTAAATGGCAAGAATGCTGTAACACGTTACATCTAAATTGCCTAAGGACAGTGAAATGCACTTTTATTTTCACTATCCTAATTACATGTGTAATAGCACAGATACTTCTGAGGCATAGGACAATAGTGTATCGAGATCCCAAATGCTAAAAACTTTTCAGAACAATTTTAATTTCCTATAGAAAACATAATTGTAAATATGTACTTTTTCTTTCTGAAAAATAAATCATTGTAAAGCATCAAAATTACACTAAGTAAACTGTCATTATATTTCCCTAAATGCTACGAATATCCCAATTTGGTACTATCTCTATATTACTGTGCTTAATTATCTAACCTCAGATGTTCTCCTGCTTTCAGTATAGGCGCTGCAAAATGACAGATTTACACCTGCCAGGATGCTCTAAATGTGAGTGGCATTTCTGCAATAAAGAACTTACTTGTGCCAACATTTGCACTTTGTAGGTCAAAAGTGCCTGAGGTTTGCCTGGGCCAGGAAACAAATTTAATTTTCAGATTAAGACATGCTTACATCCCAACACTGATTACAAATGCAGAGGAGGTGATACACATAGCAGCTGCTTGCTGAATTGACATTGAGGTGATGAACTTTTTAACCTGCTTATTCTGTAAATTCTCTTCTTCAGACTGGTATCCTCTGCTATAAAACAGCTGATGTGGAGTTTCTGAGCAACGTCGTGTTGAAATAGAAGACTAAGCCCAGCCCTGCAACAGTATTTAGAAATGCACCCAATTTAGAAGAGTACCTAACTGGTAAGAGTCTTCTAGGAGTCTCTGACCACCTTAGAAATTCAGTAATCATACTGATGGCATGTCAATTAGCCTTCCTTATCTCCAGATACAGATTGAGCCCACAGGCTCCCAGTTAACCACTGGGGTGGTGAAGGATCTTTTAAAGGATTCAGGCCACAACCCCTGAACACAAACCCAACTTCTATACTTCCATTAGCTAACTACTTTTTAAAGTAGTTGTGTTGCTTTAGAGAAGGAGACATAGTGACTCATGAAAAACATAGTCAAAGATAATGAGTCATTTCAGTGTATTTTTTAGTTCTGGGCCCATTAGTGATTTCCAGCATCACAGCAGAGTTCCAGGCTCTGATTTTCTTGATGAAGTATTTGACTTGATGTTAAAAAACAAAAAAGAAAAAAAAAAAAAAGTGTCCAAAAGTAATTCCCAGACTCATGGGCTAAACAGAGGTTTCCACAGTGAGATTCAGAATCACAGAAGGGATGAGGTTGGAAGGCATCACAATGAGTAATCTGGTCCAACCTCCCAGCTCAGACAGGGTCATTCTAGAGCACATGGAACAGGGTTGCATCCACTGAGGAAGATTCTACAACCTCTCTGAGCAATCTGTTCTATGAATTACTATAGTGAAGTTTTAGGCAAGATTGGCCTTTACATTGTTTCTTGAAGAGAAAGTTTCATGCCATGGCTAATTTCTGGGGTGGACCTGGGGGTGCTGACATCCATCATTTATAAGAGAATGCGTTGTTGTTTGACATAATAGGTTAGTTGTGATCACTGTAATTGTCATAGAAATGATATGCCAATGCTTACCTGGTATGGGCAAAGGGTTGGAGATAAGGTATTTATCTGCTTAGGACTGACTGACATCACGTAAGAATAACAAAATATTTAGGGCAATGTTAGAAATCTCAAAGGCAATCTACTTTTTTGTTTTCAGGCAAGATTGGATTTGAGAGAGTGTTAAGACCACGTGAGCTGTGGCTGCAACCATTCTTCTACATGACATTCTAGCGGGTCCTCTTATACTTCCTTGCCTGTGCACCCACCTACCCTAAACCACCACCAGAAAGTAATTCAGGGCAAATCCAACAGACTGTCCTGGTTCAGCAGTCAAAGTTGCAGCACTCACAGGGGACAGTCCAAGGGTTGTGTATGTGGGTTTTCAAAGCAGGGCAGAAATGGTAATTAGCTTGTTGGGCTTGCTTCTTCCCATAAGGGTTTCTCTTTCCCTGATCTGTTTCTCCTCATCTTTTCTCTTTGCTTTCTGTTCTCCTTTCCTCTCCTTACCCTTTCTTTCCCCTTCTCCACTCCCCTCATTTTGCCTTCCTTCTCTCCTCTCCCGAGGTGCAAGCTGCCGTCCCGCTCAGGGGGTGGCTCCACGCTCTCCCTTCCGAGCACGGGGGAGCAGTAGCCGGGACGGCGAGCGGACCCCCGGCTGCAGCCCGGGCCCAGTGCGGCTCTTCCCCGCGGTGCGTGCGGAGGGCGACGCGCAGCCCTGCGCGGGGCGGCCGCCCATCCATCCATCCATCCATCCATCC
>VXBB01024638.1:513601-539520 GCA_013399915.1 Illadopsis cleaveri | reverse complement strand
TCGGCTCCGCCGCCCGGCCGTGCCCGGCGCGCTCCTGCCCGGCTCTGGCGGCGCGGGGTCGGGGCGGTCGGAGCGGTGCCCCCGGTTCTGCGGGGCTCGTAGAGGTGGATATTCTGGGTGGCTTGCGGGTGTCGTGTCCCAGCTTAGCGGTCCCTAGAAGAATTTTAGTGCTTCCTTAGTACCCTGTTTCAAAGCACATTCAGGCGGTAGGGGGATCGACAGGACATAGGTGGCACTTTCTGCTCAATTATTAGACATTTGGGGGCGTACGAGCAAACCGGGACCCAAACCCTGGGCTTGCTGAAAACTAAGCTAGCTCAAATTCCTGCAGAGATTTGCGAACATTGGTTAATAACCAGTTTTTTTTGTTCAGGCACAAATGTATCAGTTGAAGGGCCCGGCCCTTGCTCTGGTCACTGTTGTGGGTGGAATTGCATTGGTATAAATTTCAGTATTGACAATGATTGACGTTTAGTTCACACTGATTTGACTGAAACAGTTACCTTTCCAGGCATATTTCCCTGCAATAAAGGCAAAGTTCCAAATGAGCATCACACGCTATTTTGTTTCGTGGCTTACTAAGAGGAACGGATTTGTTCCACTGACCTGCTTATATGTTACTCGGGCTCAGAAAGCTCTTGGCACCAGCCCTGCCCTTTCCTTACACACACGCAGCCGTGGAAGCTGAGCAGAGCTTGGCCCTGGGAATTTTCTGCGGGGCCTCCTGTCATAAATTAACTTGTGACTTTGTCAGATATTTTCAAAAGGGGTCTATAAAGCCTTGCTGTGTTTCAGCTTCCAAGTATTATTTAATGTGAAGAGTACAGTCATTTAGTATTAACTGCGTCCTTCTTTGGCAAGAAGTGCAGGCTTTTGGCGGAATGGGATTAGTCCTCCAGTACTTGTAAACCTTTAAGGGAATAGTACAGGAAGTGGGTGGTTAATGTTTCTTGCATTTGAAACAAAGTACATTTACAGAACACCTTTTGCCTTGAGATTACAGGAAACCGTGTAAAGCTAGCTTTGTGAATCATCTTAAATGTTTTAAAAAAAAACGTCTTCCAGTGTGGAGTCAAGTCTTAATAGCTTGGTTTCGTCTTAAAGGTAGAAGGGTCTGCAACAGCAGAAAGTATTAGATTAAACCTCGCAGGGCTGGAGCTCCTCTTACGGAGCGTATTTATAATCTTGCAGTGAGTCAGAGGAGAATGTGTGAACAATGCAAGCATTATACTCGTCTAACCCCACAATATATCAAGTTGTCTAGTATCCCAAATCTGAATTATCATTCTGGTATAATGCAAGCTACCATGCTACAGAAGTAATGCAAAAGGAGTTTAAAATATGTTTTCAGCTTGACAAAGACTGGTAGTTTTCAAATTATGCCTGTGGATGACCACCATTCTTCAAAACCTAGTGGTGACCTTACTTGTCATCTAGTAATGGTTATTATCCTTTCTGGACAACTGACGGGGGAACTATTATAAATAAAATAGGCAGTATTACGTCTGTAAATGCTCAGTTACTCCTTCTGTTACAGTTCTGCTGAATGGTTGTGAATGGAAAGGAGCTGGGTCAGAAGATAGTCGGGCAATATAAGTCTTTGGGACAAAGAACAATCCACTTGCAATTTATTTACTGAAGGTACCAATCAGTAGTTTGAAGGTACCGATCATAGATAAATAGCCTACCTGTTTTATATGAATTCCCTACCTATAGCTGTAGGATGTACTTTCAGAATAACTACTACATGTCTAAGTTACTCACTGAATTACCACTCATTTTTTTACTTACCTGTGATGTTGAACTGTAGTTCCACACTGCAGTGTTACACTTCAAAGAGGTAGCCCATCACCCACAGAGGGCTTTCTACACTCAATAACAGTTTCTTTTTTAAGCATGAAAGTAAGCAGTTATTTAATCTCTGGTTTGACTCAATGTTTGTCTTTCAAGTGGTGCCTGTATATGAAATGTATTTTCTTTAGTGGTGCTGTTGAGAATTAGATAATTAAAAATAATAAATTAATTTAAATCGATCACCTTCCCCTTTAAAACAAAAATTTAGGAAATCCTGCAAAGTGTATTGCTGATGGGTTAAGTCCATTTTTACTGGCATTGATAAATTCCACATTCTCATCTGTTTTATTTCTTACTTACAACATAGATTGACTGAGCAAAGTAATTTTGTAAAAAAAAATCACCCCAAGTTTTTTGTTGTTTATAAGTATTTTGCTGAGTACTTGTTCTGAACCCATTTTGGAAGCTGGGTTGACGTTGCTCTACTTCACATATAATTTTTACATGGATTAAAACAGCATGGGGCCCAGACCAGTGGTGCAGCCAAGTGTTTTCCCTCACATATCAAAAATGTCTACTCCTAATCTCAGGCTCTCTTTTGAAAACTGTTCATAACATTACTAGTTGCTGACCTTGCCAGTGCTGCTTCTGACTGTACATTTTCTCACTCTCCCTTGCTTCTCCTGCTTTCTGGCACTTCCCTTTCCCTGCTGCAGGCTGGGATTCATGGTTTAAACTGCTTCTGCAGGGTGGATTCTGCCAGCTTTGAAAGAGCTCATGGAGCCTTGCATAAGCATGTGGTTTCACCCAAGATGAGATTGTTACCTGGGCTCTTTTTTGGACTAAGGCCAACATCGCAGTCCTGCACTGACTTCTCTTAAAAATGTAGACCCATGTACAAAATGGTTTGAAAAACTACTTAATGCCGTAAATACAATCATGGAAATTTCATTTAATCTCTGACTAAATACAGAGTGCTTATATTCACAGAAATTGCTGAAACATATTTATATGAAACCATTTAAACATGGAATGTAAAATTCTGAGTATCTCCTCTTGCTGTCTCCTCCTCCCATAATTGTATCCTGTCTTACACTTGTTAGGGGGTTTTTGTGTTCTAGAGCAATTTCTTTTATGTGGTGTTGACAATTCTGACAGGACACCTTTGAATATTGATGCAATATGTCACTATTTGTATCTAAACGCAGTCCAAATCCAAACCTATCTACAGGACTAGCTACACACACTCAGACCAATGCTGAAATTTGTTCACAGTTTTTCTTGGCAGCACCTCATTGTTCTCTTATTTCTTGCTAGCTGTACAAATAAAATTGTATTCACTGCACTTGAGTCTAGCAGACTGAACAAGAAAAGAAACTAATGTTCTTTTAATAGCAGAAAAGGTAAAAATTGACAAAAATAGTTGTCATGAAAGAAAGTGGACTTGATTTACTCTGAGAAAGACATGCAAATTATTGAGAAGATTTCATTTTGAAATATGTGATTCTGTATTTTCTGTGTGATTATAGAGTTGCCTGCATGTCTGCTATGAATAAAACACCTCTTCAACATGAGAGTATAATTTTAAGTGATCAAACCTTAATAGGACTTCTTAAGTTGCAGCCATTCCAGCTGAATAGCTTTTGAAGGTAGGCTCTGAAATGAAATATAAGGCAACAGTGTGTGTTGCTTGTTACTGCTTTTGTTACATGATTCTAACATACTCTCAGCATTGGATAGTTTAGGGTGTGTACTTTTTTATTTACTCATTTATCAATGTATTTTAATTTCTGATTTGCACTGTAGATGTCAAAGAGAAAGGGGGGAAGTGTTAGTCATTTAATTCTATGGTGACTTTCTAGACAGCTGAGTAAGAAGTGCTTACATTTTTTTTTTCTCTCCATAAGAACTTTTGGTGGAATCTAATGTACTTTCATAATGGGAGTGAAAACCATTTTTGAGGCTTCCCAAGTGTATCTGTCTTAATACAGTTAAAAAACCCACAACACTAAATTACACAAATCACACAGCTATTTGGAGAATATGTGAATCACTAAAGAGGTAGGGGTAATGGATATGCAATGACATTTCACATTTCACTGTTGATTTGTACTAACATTACCTCTTAGCAGAGACCTTCAGCAAAATAAAATGGGTGATATGTATGGAGACTGTCAGTGAGGAATCTTTGGGCTGTCATAGCGGAAATCTTACTGTATGCTGTTTGCAGATCTACTATTTAAAATGATGCATTTTCCTCCAGCAAACAACCATCCCATTTTTATCTGAAAAATACAAGGTCCTTGTGCTCCATTAGACCTTTGAAACCCTTTTAGAAAAAATCCAATAGATTAAAATTAAGACAAAATAAAATAAGCACACCTCATCACTGTGGAGGGTGAAGGATCGCGGTCTCAAAGGTGGACTGTGAGTAAACTTGATCACTTCCTGGGTGAACATCAATTTGCATGTAGGAGTTAGTCAAGAGATAACACACCAGAAGATTTTATTCAATTTTCAGGGATTTGTATATGCTTAATGTTAAGAAAAGAAGTACAGATACTGAAGATTTATTTGAAAGATTTGACAATAACTTAATACTGACACAGCTATTGTCATTCCTGGCTGGGCAGCAAACTGCAGTAGGTGCCAGTGATGGTTTGCTTGAATGATACAGAACAGGAAGTAAAGCACAAGATTATTTCAATAAAAGTTATCTTACATCTGCCTTCATAGATATTTTATGAACAAGTAAAGAATTCAATTTGAGATTAAAACACCTACATTTAGGTCTCTATACACAGGCGTTTACATGTGTATTTGGTTTGTGAATTTGCCTTCTAACAAATAGCAACTCAGCCAGTACAGTTCATAGTTCCTGGGGCAGAACTCAGCTCGCTCAAAAGGGGACACCTTTCTTTGAAATCATTTCTAACCTCAGACTAGGTCCCTTTTGGGCCTGTGCCATAGCTGCTTGCTTTCAGCCTAGGACATCTAAATAAACAGCAGGCACCCTGGTCAGACAACTGAATTAATTAGTTACTGTTTGTGCAGTTTATTAATTTATTTGTGCCTTTTCCAGCATAAGTGTGTTAACAAGTCTTCCGTTGACAATAAAAGGAGATTGAATGTCTGTATGTAGATGTTGATATTTATTTGTCTAAACCAAAGTTTAAAATATTCTTCAGATGAGAATGTTTTCATAGAATTTTCAACAGAAAGAAACTACTTGCAAAGAGTAGTCAAAGGAGTCATAAGCGATTTTAAAAAATTACCTTTCAAAGTACATAAATTGCTGCTAAAAAAGAGAGTATTTTCTCTCTCTTAAGCCCCATTCTGAGTCCCAACAAATCAAGTGGATACTGCAAAAGATGCCAGTCCTTCCCAGCAAAGCAGCTGTGGAGGGTGTGTAGGATGTAAAGCCTGCTGAAGCTGTTCCCAGGCAGTCTGGTTGTACTGCTGATGGAATGAGGCAGGACCAAGGCATGAGCGTGTTAAGGAGACATTTGCAGAGCTTGCAGAATGTGTTTGGTCGTTAGCAGGGGGCAGAAGGGCACAGCACTGATAGTGTTTGACATTTACTGGGAGATGGGAGGCAAAGCTGCTGAGGGCTGCAACAGAAGGCCCAAATGAGTCTTCACTTCGAGTCACCGGATTCACTGGTGGGAAGATACTTTTGTCATCTCAGCAGTATGTTAGACCTCATCAAATTCTTTGCTGAAGAATGGGAAAACATATGGAACAAAATCATATCCATCATTTTCTGCAACTTACTGTACACTGACCACACAGTCATCAGAGGAATACATTGTCATATATTACAGTGAATAGATACTGTTTTTCGTCTTGTTTTACTAAGATGTCTTTCTGAGCAGTAAATACGTAACATTTGGATGTTAAAATGAGGAATGTGTGTTTATTTACAGAAAGATAAGTAAACCCAAAGACCCATTTGACCTGATATCTGTTTTTTGGGGCGATGGAAAGCACAGCTTATGAACAAGTAGACAGTATAGAACAGCGTATAGTTGTTTATACCTATAATAATTTGCAGATATGGATTTTTGGGGCTAAAGATACTTCCATATTTTATGTAGGTCTTGATGGATATCTCTTCCGCAAATTGTTTAGCCTCTTTTTTCAACTAATTTAGCTGTTAAGTTACATTATAACTTTCAGTGACAAGGAGTACTGCACAAACTACATGGTGGAAATTGCTCTCCTCTGTTTGAAGCCTGAAAGTTGGTAGCTTCATTTAGTGTTCCCCATTTCTTCTATTGAAAGAGACAGTGAGTACTTGATCCCTCTCCATTATTCCAATGTCAGCCATGATTTTGTGATCTTAGATCCTGAGCTTCTCCATTCCTTTCTTTTTAAACTTGGAGTCTTCTCAGTGAAAGGTTAGTATTAATCTCTTCCCCACTCTGCTGTGTTTGGAGGTGAGGGAATTGTAACTTTGCCCAGTATTTGTATGGACAAATCTGGTATGAGGTTTCATGGACTAATCAAGGGTAGCTGAAAATCTTGTCTGTAAGTAGTAATGATCACTTTTAGGCCTGCCATTTTATTTGTAAAGTTTGGTTTTCTCCATATACATTATTTTGTATTAATAAATGCATTAGGTCTGCATTTTAATAGCCATTCATGGACTGTTGACAGGTCTTTTTACTGTTCTTCCTAGTCAGACTTTGTTAAAATAGATGAGTATCATGAGCAAAACTTTGTTGTTTCTGTGGTTCTTTCACTCTTCCATTTAGGAATAAACTGAACAATGCAGAACTCAGCACAGGTCTCTGTGAAACTGTACTGGTGACCTTTCCCAACTACAAAAATTCTCTATTTACTGCAAACATCTCTTCATATGCTCATCCGGACTGTGTGGAATATTTGCTTTGTAGCTGTTTCAAAAGATTGTCTTCTAATTCCCAAAGCTTTGGCAGTTTGGACTGTTGTCAGCGCAAGATTTTTTGTTTGTTCTACTGAAATGTTTTAGAAAGCTATAAGGATTATATAGATCAATGGATTGCTTGGTGGTGTTGTCTACATCTCCAGTTCAAAAATCTCAGTTTTAAATATTTTTCTGTCTTTCTGATTCTGTTTTAGCAGAGAGCTTCAATGTCTCTGCTGTTACTCAGTTTTCCCAAAAACATAATTAAAAAATGATGAGTTAAACAAATTTTCAGCATTACTTTGGGGAATTTAGGGGCATGAGGGACAGTGAATAAGAAATTTTTGTTTAGCAGAGACAAACATGGGATTACTTATTGGAAAAAAGTGGAAAATGGATGCTTGGACATGAATAAATATATTCTTTCTCTCCTAATTCCCAAAGGCACCTGGTGGAAAAATAACAGGGAGATGCCTATCCTTACATCATCAGGAGGGTCTGGATCTGAAACACAGGGAGAGGAGTCTCTCACCTAAAACTGTGGTAAACACATGCCTCAGAGAAAAATATGATTAATGAATATTCTAACCTCATCCATTTTCTGAGTATCCCTTACTGATTTCTCTCCCAGGTGAGGTCAGTGCTCATTAAGAGATGACATGGGGATGTCATTACCCTGCAGAAAACTTTGTCATTTAGGTGTTAAATAAATGTTAAGCTTGCTGCATGTGCTTATGGACTGTCTTGCAAGTAAGCTAAATTTAAATTGAAAGGGTGAAAGTCTAGCAGAAAAGAAAACTAGGAAATACAGCAAGTAAAGGGCTTGGCATGAAGATAGAAGGAAATTGTGGAAAGAAACCAACATAATATAATAGAAGAAATCAATATTGCCATTATGACATGGAAAAATAGCAGACAGCTATTCAGGAAATAACAAAAGAAGAAGACAAACAGTGCATTATGTTTAAAATTGCATATTATTTAATTTTTTTAAAATTACAAAATGGCCTTTACAGGAATATTTTACTGTGTGCAATGGGTAAAAATGAAAATGCTAGATTAATGTTTTGAGACTCCAATTCTATTTTGGACAACTGAAAAACCAACTAAATTTTAATCTTTCTTAATTCCTGTTTTAATATGATTTTTTTTTCAATTTTTTCTTTTTGGATTCAAATTTCTGAGACTTTCAAAGCTTACAGTAGTTTGTTTAAAGTATTTTGTGATCAAATATTTTGTACACTCTAGGTCTCACCTCGCACAACATGCATAGCTTTGTATACATGACTAATCCCCAGGCTTCTGATTTTTGCCAGACATGGACATTTGCTGAGTCTCTTTCCAGCAAGCCAAAATGTTTACATCCTTATAGGATAAGACTTCACTTAGAGAAAAGATCCATTTATAAAGGTGACATTTAAAATCTATATTGCATAATCTAAACATTTATAGTTGCCTATCTTTCTGGTGAAGTTTATGTATAAAAATAAGTTAGTATTTTAAATACGTGTATGTGCGTGTCTGTATATTTATATATACACATGCTGTACATAATGTGTATGCATATATATATATAGATAAATAGATATAGGGAAACAACTGAGCTAAATTGACTTTATAATTTTTTCCATTTGGAGTCAATTAAAAAAAAAACAACCAAACCAAAACAAAATAACTTTAAAAGCTTTCTTATTGCAAATGTGGGCAGGGTTTCAAGACAATCCATAGAGATGGTGCAATGAGAGCTGACTGAGCTGGAACGGAATGACTCAAATATTTCCTTTTCCTTCCTTTGCTTATCAGGCTGCCAAATTTGATTCCTTTTTGGTATGGCATTATTACTGCTGCTAACGAGAGTCAAGTGCTTCTTTTAAACAGAAAATTGAATGTTTATTACAAATAACAAAGACTCTCAAAATCTTGAGAAAGACACATGAAGGAGAGATTAATGTGGTCTCTCATCTTCATGTCTTTGTGCTTAATCTCTATTTACAAAGATACGCAAAGATTAGGACATTGAAAAGTTTGTGCAGTTGCTGGCAGGGTTTCTAGAAACCATGTGAAAGTTTGTAGAGTAAAAAGTGTGAAGTTTTGTGCCATGTAGTGTTCTCTCTTAGTGTTTTTTTCCCAAGTTGTTTTTAAATTTTACTAAGAAAAACAATGAGCAAATGTATCTGACTCCAAATTAGTTTTACGGCCTGTGACTCCCTTTTTTGTTGTGATCTGTTGCTCTAACTTTCAGATTTTTTATTCTCTTTCCAATTGCCACTCCCTGTATCTTTCGGAAACATTTTCTTTCAGCATTCTTTCCCCTTAAATCACTTATTACAACAGACTTCTCATTGACTGGCTGGTCTGAAAAAGGAAAAATATTACTTCCTACACAGCATTACCTTAACTAATGACTGGTTTTGGTAAGCAGGATGATGACTGCTAAATGTCAAGTTCTTTGCGCTGTGTTAGCCAGACTGGATTTAATAGCATTTTATTAGCCATTTTGCTGCTGGTTTCCTTTGTTGCAGAAAAAATAAAGAATAAATGAGTCCTTGTGTGCTTGACTTACCTCTATGCAGTGTGAGCATCATAACAGGGGCAGCATGAAATTCAGTGCAGACTTCTCAAAACAGTTAAATTCAGAGGCTTATAGCCTCTGTCCAAGATCCATCATGCTCTACAGAAGAAAATATTTCACTTTTACAAGATTCTGTTTCTCCACTTTGATATAAAATTTCACTATTTGGTGTCTTGTGGTGGCTTCTACTTAATGATAGATGTTCATGATAATCAGATTAAATCAGTCACCAATATTCAAATTTTTAAATTAATGTCATGTTTTAACGGTGAGAAGAGAGAAATTTTTTTCCCAATTTTTCCAAAATACTTTGAAAAATATGAGGGGCAATGTGTGTTCTGGCACACAGGTAACTCTAATGGGCCATTCAAAACTCAAATACAAATAAATGCCACATTACATTGTCTACTAAGATAAAGTGAAAATCTAGAGCAGCAGTATAGTGGTGTGACATATGTATATTAAAAATTACATGACTTACCAAAGCAGGGTACCTTTTAAGGGATATTTTGTCCCTCTTTGGGATAGTAGCTAATTTGGGTTCAAGAAAGAAGTTTTGGTTTGATGGCATTTTGATAAACTCTCCAAGAAATTTGAGAGGTAGTAGTATTTATTTATTACGGATATGAACTGAATAAAAAAATTCAGATATTTGACTTTGGTAAGGTTAATAAAAAGGGCCTAAGTAATTGAATTAAAGCGCCAGTAAAAGGAGAGACTTATATCAGGCAAAGAGACCTGCAGAGCTATGACAGAGCTGTAAGAGTAATGAGAGCAATTTGATTTTGTAAGTTAGTGGCTTGCTCTGGCCAGATTCAAGGCATTAACTTCCTGATTTAATTTTATTGCCCTGAGAAAAGCTTAAGTAAATGCAATAGCACCTAGGTAGGGGGTAAAATCAATTAAAATGTTTCCTAGTTGGACTTTTATGTATAGCTAAAACACGTTAATTTGTAGATTGGTGACTTAGTTGTCAGGTTTGGGTACCAGACAATTATTAAAGATCTGTAAATACCCTTCTTAGTCTGGTAACATTTATAATTTATTTAAACCGATTTTTAAAACTCGGGATATTATTTTTTTTTTCTGAGTTCTCTATCAATAATCTAAATCACTTGAAAGTTCTAAAATGTTGATATATGTTGGAACATTTTTTTTGATTCACTAAATAACAGTTTTGAAAACTTAGCCAGAAAATTCTCTAATCCTCCATTGTGATATGAGTATTTTCTTGGATGTTTTATACTATGTCAACTTTATGTACTTTCTGGAGTAGATGTTTTCTTTTTGATATCCTCTATTTTACTTAAACATTTTGAATACATCTTGCATGGGAATAATTGAATATACAATTTGGAAAGGGAAAAATATGTAAAAAGAGTCTGGGATTCATTAGAGATTTCCAACTGGACAGTAATTAATTGGCTGAAAGCAAGATTTATTAAAAAAAACCCAACAAAACAAACTAACCTTCAGTTTCAATCTTTATACTGGTCATATCTGTATAAAAGATCTATATCCATCGATAGGTGTAAGATAGACTTGTCTCTTGAAGACATTTGTGGGATTGCCAAACACCTCAGATTGGACAGGGGAAATTTTATCGTTTTGATGAAGTTACAATATGAACAGCATTTAAAACAGATATGACAGGTAGGCAAGTGACTTGTGTGCAGCCCCCACACTCAGGTATATTATGTAAGCCAGTTTTATAACTCCATGGCACGTGTTTATAATCCCTTATTCATCAGAGAAAGAAATAAGAACTAGCTGTGGTTCTACACTCACCATTTAACAGAATCAAGTTGAATTCAAACTAGTTTTGTCTTTTCAATATTGGTAAAATTTTGAATTCCCACTGTACATAGAACACAGTAATATCTGTGCAACCCAGATTCCTTAGATTGGAGTTTTCCATTACCTTTCCTTTTTTTTTTCCTCTGAATATCCACAAGAAATTGTTTTGTAATAGTGCTAGAGTAGAGTGAGTACCTGTCTCGCATGTCAGACATTGTCTGTGATGGAATTTGTATCCTGTTTGGTTCATTAAATAACTTTTATACACTTACTGGCAGGCTGACTTCTTTTAAAAATCTCTGTATTTCTCTGAAAGAATATTTCATTTTTTCAGGAATCAATCTTCTGGACAGTGTAAACAAGAAATTGCTTTTAAAAGGTTATGATTCAAGTGGAATTAATTTATTTAATTTTTTTAACTTTGAAATTTGGACATAGTTCAACATGATGGTAGACCCATAAAATAAATTTGTTTTAACATCGGGACCCACATATAAGAAATTTCTGGTAGCATCAGGATTTGTATATCTTGTTGAATGTCTTTGGGGATTTAAAATTTGGGGGATGTTTTGTTTTCTTTTGTTTTTTCTTGATTAGTGTCTCTTCCATTATGTAAATCTGTTGGTTTTAACTGCACAGTGATGAAGCTTCAGTGGTCAGGAGATAAAATGTTCATTCAGTTCAGGCTTATCTTTAGCTGTATGGTTTGGACCTGGGAAGGACTTGTCCCTCCAGAGACCAGAGCACGAATATAATCTCTCAGGAGAGATTTCAGCCACAGGACTACTGCAGTAGCACAACATCTGATGCCTGAGGAAACTTTACCAGTAGAAAATTTTTCCCATAAGTGCTGAATGCTGAGTTTGTGGCTTGCAGTCTTCAGCCTCTTCAGTTCTTGAAGTGTCTTAAGTATTTGTGGAAATCCCAGCCATAAATTGGTGTTTGTATGCTTTTGGATCAGAGGGTATATTTGTACTTCTGACCACTCTTAGAGCAATGATCATCTAACTGTGGGTCGAGAGGATTCTTTTGCAGTGGAATTTAAAATTTGGTGATTAATATTTCTGAGAAAGAATTTTTTCACAGGCTTTTAAGCCAAATATATGACGTAGCAGTGGTCTTAGTCAAGTGGAATACTACTAATTTATACATTTTCAAGTCATGTGGATATGTGTTTTTCAGTAATAGAAGCATTGTAAGAATCTTCTATTCAAAGCTGGAAATTAATTGGTAGATATATCTGCTTTTTGAAACTAAGATTTTTTAAAAAAATGTTTGGCTGCAGGTAGTATTTTTTTAACTATTTAGATTGCATATTAAAAAAATAGTAAGTCTAATGTATTTAAGTAGCTGATCTATTTAGTATATTAATGTTAGTATATACCTGCTTGTTTTCTTCCAACTTTCTTTTTTAATTTACAAAACAGAGATTTTTTTTTTTGCAGTGAAAAAAAACCAAAACCAACCAAACAAAAACTAAGTAACACTTTATGAGGGGTTCTTGACTTACTTTTGGCCAGCAGTAGCTTCTCACTGCTGCCCATGGTCTTCATCAGTTCTCAGAGTTAGCTGAGAAATAAGCAAGGGAAGAACATTTGGTTTCACTCAGAATCATTTCCCTGGTTTGGTGGCCTGTGATGTCTGAGAGAGGGTGGCCTGACAGGGGGCACGAGGGAGGAGCTGCTTCCTGAGCAAACCTGCTGACCTGCCCCTGGGGCCTCACCAAACAGGACCTGCCCTCAGAGAAAACCCTAAAATAAGCTGTCTGTGATACAGCTGAAAGGGGCAGGTTTGGGCAAACAGAGAACTGTCAGTGCCCCTTCTTGAGAAAAAGCCCCCTTACACTTTCCATCCTTGCCAGGCTTGCCAGGGATGTGAGTGCCAGCAGCCCCTGCTCTGTGCTTCCATGGGCTATGCACCCACCTGCCAGAGCAAATGTTCTACCTCAGAAATGTCTGCAATTTTAACTTTCACAAATAAATTTTTAATTATTGTCCCCTCTATTGAGTTGTTATGCTAGTATTTATTATGTGGATATTTTAAACCATCTGATATTTCTTAAAGGTAAGTTTGTACTTAATTTAATATTTTAGAGATACCTCTGGTATTTTTGTTCTACTTTGGCAAGTGTAATCAAATGTTTGAACTTTTTTTTACATACACACTAGGTCGAAAGCATCATTCTTTCTGTTTGAGCTGAGGAAAGATCCCTTGAGAATCCCCATTTGCTATTATGTGTTACTGGGCAGCAGGGCTCTCCATGTGGCCCAAATGGTATTTATATGGCCACAGTATAGCTAGTTTGTATGGGGTAAAAAAAGCAAGAATGTAGGTTGAAACGTGTTCAAAATAGAAAAATCAGATTGAATTATATCTTTAAAAATGGCATTACACTGTGAAGACTGAAGGATAGAATTGTCTTTGATTTTATTCAGAAATTACCTTTTTTGCATTATGAACAACATAGAAGTGTGTAAAAACATTTTTCTGTCTACAGATGTTTCATACTTTTTTCTGATATCTTCAATATTGTGTCAATAGGATGGAATAATTACAGGGAGATTCAGAAGAGTGCTTTCTAATTGATTATTGGCTTAATGCTGCCAATATTAGAACTGCTAGGAAGAGACTGCGTGACAATGCAAAATAGATTTGATCTCCTGAGGCCACTGGAACTTTAAAATGCTGACAAACACACTAGAGACTAGTAAGATTTACTTGGAAATCCTGAAAACTCTGTACTTTCAGATACATCCATAATTTTCAGCAATGCAGTTTTCCAAGCTGTTTTTTAAGGTGGCCAGTCAATTTAATTTATGTAGAGAAAAAAGAAAAGAAATGTGCAGGGGAAGAAGCTGTAGGCTAGTATTACTTAATTCAGTTCTACTTTTGCAATGTGAGGTAAGAGATGATGGGTATTGTTTGAGTCAAGCTATGGAATATAATAAAAATGTATAAAGCATAATGTTTATTATTAATATTTTATTATTCTCTTGATGCATTCTGTAAGGTAACTTGTACATTCTATAAGGTAACTTGTTCCCTAATGAGTATTAGCTCCAAAACTGCTTTTTGTTTATAATTTTGATATCTGTGTGAGGATGGACATAAGAAGAAAAGGGAAGCAATAATCTGTTCCCAGACATTCCCTTCTCTGAATGTCATTAGGTTGGGCACTTTTAAGGTTGAATGTCTTCTAGTAGTCACTTGCATTACTCTTCACAGGGAGAAAACAACTTCTCCCAAGGGACAGGAACGCCCAGTTGCCTGCCTTGAGGCTGTCTGCACTCCTGAGGAATAGGGAGATAAATATCAGCACAGTCCTAAGAAGCCTGTTCTTCTGAGTTTTCTTTGCCAGTAGCAGGAGGAGCTAGAGACAGAGTCAGAAAGTAACTAACTTATCTCCTCTTGCAGTCTGTTGTTAACCTCAGGAAGCAGAAAATTCCTTTCCAAGAGCTGCAGCTTTTTCATTGAGGTGACCTGGGATTTTCCATGAAGTGGAAGGAAGAGCTGTTGCTTTGTCTGAAACCAGGAATCCAGTCTGCAGTCAAGTGATAGAGTACCTGAATTTTTGTTGTTACTCTTTGTGCATGCCAACAGTGTTTCCATTTTAATAGTAAAATGTCCTCAGCGTTCTACAGGAACAACTATCTGTATAAATTCTAACACCTGTAATATGCCTATCACTATTGGAAACAAGTGGGAAGTACAAAACAGTTGGAAATATATTCCAACAAAATGTGCCTAGTGTAGGGGGAAGAGTGACGCATAGATTTACAATGAATAAAAGATTTTGAGTCAAATTTAGATGTTATTTTTAGATGCAGTAATTCCTTCAATTTTCCACATCCTTTGGCTTGATGTTGATCCTGTATTGCAGAACTTCTTTTTGAATTGAAAAGACAAAGTGGGCATTGTTTAGTAAGGTCATTCAGAGTTTTGATGCTGGATGTTATTTATTGGCATAATAAATATAATACAAGCTCACATGCACTGCATCAATGAGGCTGCCTGCCCCGAGGAATGAAGTCCCTAAAACTGCAGTGATGGGGAAACCACACTTATATACTGGCTTATTAGTTTACCTGTCCAGTTTGTTCATTCACAGCCCTTACTCTCAGCCCTGTTTTCAGATGTAGGGTCTTTGTTGCTGTGAGCTCAACCCTGCCCTGATCCTCACCCAGCATAAGGGGTACCCAGCTGGCTGCTCCTGTGGGAGAGGTGCTGATGTATCAGAGTTAGAAGGAAGCTTAAGGCACTCTGGTAAAACACAGGTGATTATTCTGTGTTGGTTTTCAACTATGAATATGCACACTATTTGCATCCATTTTCCTGACAGTAAAGAGAGTAAGAACTAATCTGCTACAGAACAAAATCAGAACTGTATTTTTTCCTACCCATCCCTATTTGAAGTTTTATGATTTATTTTTAAATCTTTCAAGAACTGCTGCCAAAAAAAAAAATGCATGAACTTCAGTGTTTGGATTTTTTTTAGAAAAATGGTCAGTGCTCTTCCTCACTTAGAGGTGTTTGTTTCTGCTGAGCAGAAACTGAAGACAAACATGCTCAAGTTTGGAAGCAGGTTGAGACTATCCCATTTTTAACAGTGAATATAGTTTACTACTAGAATGGCTAGCAACTCATTAGGTTTTGCTTGATAAATGGTCTTGAATCACAATTTTATATATTTCTCAAAGGGATGGCTCAGCTCTGACAGCAATAATTGCCTTAAAACAGGAATTTCTCTATTGTGCCACTTGTGTGAGAGGTCAGGGATGATGTTTCTTCCTGGCTTTCAGTTCGTTCCTCTGAGAATATCAGTATTTAATGGATACAGAGTTTAGAATTAAGCATCCCTGTGAGACAGAGAAGCGCAGAAACAGTATTTTTTTTTCAGAATGGTGCATGGGAAGAAAATAAGACTAATTTATGACTGTAGCATAGCAGCAGAATTTCTCTGGGCATTTCACAGTAGTGATTCACAGGACTGCTAACTTCAAAAGCAAACAAAACTAGTGCCTTTCTTTCAGTGGTTCATGCTAAGCTATAAACTAGTCAGCTTCCTATTTTGGTGTCCTCTTTAGCCTACTGTAGAGGAGAATCTTAATTTTTTATTCAGAAATCCAGTTGAAACTGCATATTCTTAAATATTAAAAAGGAAACTGTCCAACATCTCCAACTGTCACAAGTCCTCTAAAATATTTCAATGTATCATAGCTCTTTACACAGACTGTGCCAACCATTATTTTGATCCAAGACCTTTACTATCTCAGATTTGTGTTAGTACAGCATGCAGACACAACTGTTGTACTCTGTTTTATTGGGCATAGCAGAAACACAGGACAAAAAATCAGCACTTTCCCAAGGTTATTTCTGTGAAAAATAATCAGTAATGAAACATATGGCTCTGCTGTCAACAGCCTTTTCATTGTTTGGTTTTAGCAATAGATTCCCCTGAGAGAAATAAAGACAGATTTTGCCTTTTTTTGTCATTTCTCAGACTGCAGAAACAGCAATTGCATCTCTTTAAATTCTATCCATGCTGTTAAAAGGAGGGGGATTTGGTTGTGTGGGTTTTGTTTTGTTTTGGTGTTTTGTATTTTTTTAAGATAGCATGATAATTAGATAAAATTTCTAATTTCAGAATAATTTCTATAGTGGATGAATTTTGGAGGACTCTGAATGTGGATGAAACAAAGAGCCACAATCACACCAGGGTAAAATTTCCATGTATAATTTTTGACAATTAAGCCTACAGACCTAAAATTTTGGATCAGCAAATCCCACTTGAGCCCTTTTAATGGCACTTTTAATGGCTGGTTAGAAATATTGGCAACAAAGGCAGCACAGGGATCTAAAGACTTAGTAAGACAATACTGTATTGCATTTCATTGAATTAACATTTAAATGTTTTCCTTTCAACTGTAATGGCAAAATAAGTGTTAGTTAAAACAAATCCTTAGCTCTTGGAGAAGGATATATCAAGCTCTGCATTCACCAAAGCTGTAGCTGATAAAATAGTTTTTAAGACATGTGAACTCAAAGTTTCTGTCAACAATTCTTACGTATTTGTGCAAATCAGATATTATTTTAATTAGATAATTGATATATCATCTAGACTTCGTTATTTATATTTTCTGAAGTGTGGGTTTATGATCAAGGTGAGTACTTGTTCAATCAAATGTTCTGCGTCCTGTTCTATAGATTTCAATATTTTTATGGTCCTGTGGTTTAATTTGTTACTGAAATTACAGTATACTAAGTATTATTGACTATGACACCCCCTCACCATGTAAAAATAATGTTTTAATTTCCCATCTCAAAATGCAGTGGCTTTTTTTATGTGCTGCATGCTAATGTACGGATAATAAAAATATCTCAATATAAATTAGAGAAAATTACATAGTGTCTGTAATAATTAGACTGGGGAAGATTAATCCAGAAAATGAATTGCCAAGAAAAAGAGGAATGATATAATTTTATTTGTAAAATGAGCTCTAGGGCTGAATCTGAAAAGGAGGCAAAAAAAAAAATCTTGGTTTCTCTAGTATTCTAGCAAATGTTACACTGCTAACTGATAATTACTGTAAGTAGTGCTATAGCTGCAAGTAGGGTATGGTTTTATTTTTTTAAAGTGGTGGCTGTGTCTTTGTTTGTTCAACAAAGTGACACATTTTTTTACAGGGCAGTAGTTAAAGCAGCATTAAAGTGCCATTGACATCATCCAGTTACTCCACTGACTTGATTATATAACCTCTTTTGTGCGATTTTCATGCTCTGCTCTGTTTGAATGTTTTTACTATGCTGATGGCTGTTTTTCATTTCCTGCTGGGATGACCTTGAATAAAAAAAGAATAAGAATAAAGTAGACATAAGCAATGTAGTCTTGCTGGCATTTGCAGATCTTTTGTTCTGTATTGAGAAACATAGCAGTTGATGTTCAAGGTATAGGTTATTTCTGCTGGGTAGTAATTAATCTGCAATGCATAGGAAAAAAATTGTCTTATTTTGTTCTTTTGGATTTAGCAATGGTAAAATCATCTGGTTATGACAATTCCTAGCTTACGAACACGGAAAAGTGCTACGTGATGGCAATTCTTTAACTTTAATTATTGATTTAACCTATTAAATCTATTCAATCTAATAGATTTAAAATCTAATGTTTATCCATTAAATTGGTCCCTTCTTCGTTTGTAAAGGAAAATGAGATTAGCTAGTTTGCTAATCCTTTTTTCCCGATTCAGTATGTATCACACAGCTGAAGGAATTGATTTTCCATTTTAGTCGCTTCTTGTTACCAATCAGCATTTCATAACTAGCCTTACAGATGAATGAGTGCGCTGTATTTCACATACGCATCTTTTTCAGACTGTTTATATCCCGTTTATCGTGACAATGATAAATCCATAATTTTGAAGTAGCTTGCGTTATTTCTGCCATTGCCTCTTTTTAATTTGTCAGATTAAAGTAATGAAGATTATATTAAAGTGCACTTTTTGACCACTTACAGAGGAAGAGGTTTAACTTTAAATAGTTTTTACTCAACCTTTTAAAAGCATTTACCTTTGCAGCAGAGGTTGGACATTTGAGAACCTGTCCATTTTTAAAATACTTAAGACAGTAGTGTTCTTTCACATTTTTCCATTTTGCTGCTGTGGTGATTTGGCTTAGCTGAGGAAATAGCTCTGAATTTTAAATTCATTCATATGGTAAACCAATGGTAAAGTACTGGTTAACCCTTGAACAAAATAATGAGATACTTACCTTCACTGCTAATAAAAATTGGGATTTAGTTTCATTGGTAAATGCTTTAGTATTTTGCTTTTAAGTGAAGACTGATAATAAAAGTCACTAACGGGTCAGCATGGCATTTGAAACAGTGTATTATGTGACTAAGTTGATTTCATCCAAATTGCCTTTGTCTTATCCAAAGCTAACAGATACACAAGTATTTTCAATTTAAAGTATGAAATCAGATGCTTTCAATATGACAGCCTAAAAAAAATGCAGCTCTTCAAAACTTGAGTTTAAATACATTTTTCTAGTTTGCCAGTGGTAAATCTGACGCATTTGCTTTATTCTGTATTTACAGATAGTGGTTTTGGCAACACTACTAGGATTTGGGGTTTTTTTTAAAATTATTTTTGCTTTACTTACTCTCCTTTTCATGTAGTGTTCCTTAGCATGAATGTGTGAACGTGATCTTTAATCTATGATACCTGAGGGCAATTTACTGGCAAATAGTCCCTAGAACAAATACAACAAATATAAGTACAATTTGGTGTTTAGGTCGTTCTTTGCATTTAGTGTTATTAAGCAAAGTAAGAGGATATTTTCATTTTTGGACTAGAAAAACTTAGATGCTTGGAGATTAACAAATTGTTAATGGGATCCTATGAAGTTGGAAAGTCCAGGTGATATGAAATAGTAGGTCTAACCAAAAAGTACTAAGTAAAATATGGCTTCATGTTGAAGAGTTGGTTGGTGTCAGTACAACTAATTAATGTTTGGTTAGACTAGCTGTGTGTCCTCCTCAGTCTTAACAGTGAAAACAATAACAAATTTATTTTTTTATGTGAGAGAGAAATAGGATCAAAAAGCTATTTTTGCGTTTATCTTTTTCAGTATCAGGAGAGATATAAACAGAATATGAAATCACATGTTGTGCTTAAAATCTTCCTTTTGCTTAAAGAATTTTGCTCTCAAGCATTTCTTAATAATAGGAGAAAAAGTGTCCAAAGCAAACTAAGTTATCATTTCCCTCTCTTTAGTCTAAGGTTGTGGGGCTGTGTTGGTGATTCTAGCAGCTAAAGTTAGAAACTCTTTCCTTGTACTACATTTTGTAAATCTTATTATTACACTCAAGCAAATGAGCCTTAAATAAAATGAGTTATATTTTTGCTTTCATTTCTATCCTGTAGCTAGGAAGATGGAAATGGATAACCAAGAATACTTGTAGTTATGATACTAGATTTGAAATCTCTTTAATTGTCTCATTTCTGTGACACGTAGACTGAGTTTTTTTGTGAATGCCCTGATCTTATGCTTTGCATACATACAATATCTCCCAAGATTAATGTTTTTAATTATATCATCACTTAAAACAGTGTTTCTATATCCATGTTACAACTGGCTAATTTTGTATGTGTATATGGAGAAGATGACTGTGGAAGAAGCATTAGAATAACATGTTAATTTTGGGGTTTAATTTTTCTTATTAAACATCCTAATAGCGTGTTATGACAATTTTTTTTTCTGACAGATTGAAAAAAATGAAAGCCATTTTTAATATACTCTCTCTAGCAATGGAGGGACCTTGGGGACATTCTTCAAGCCCTAATAAGTCACAGGATGCCCAATCGTCAGGCAGAGATGGGAAGTACATGGCTGGGGTGGATCAAGAAGAGGAGAAGCCCTGGTGTCTTTCCTGCTGCTGCTCCAGCAGTTCTTTATAAGGAATTTTCTCATTTGTCCTGCTTAGGATGACACTTTTTGTAATAGCTGCTGACTAATGAGTGCTTATTATTTGAGATCAATAGGTTATCATTGGTGGAGTGATGACTGGGAGTGACCAGTTTTGGTGTTGAGTATCCACAGTCTAAACCAAAGGTGGCTGCCTTTTGAGGTGCATAATGAGAGCACACAATATGTTCTTCACAACCCTACTTTAAATTCATTTGACTTGAAACAGTTAATGATTTTTCTGAATTTGATGAAGCAACAGGATCTTTAAAATTCAAGCATATGCAAAAAAGGATCTGAAATAATTTTATTAAAATACGTGAAGTCTAACCCTTTATAAAAGTAATTAAATAAAAATCCTTACTTTTCCACCTCATATGTTGCTTTGCAATAACTAGGAAAAAAAAAAGAATAAAGGAAAAATCCACTTTAGGCATTTTATATAAAAAGTAACGGTTCATGGTTTGATTAGTGCATAGTTTGATCTAAGTGAAAACAATCCCTTCTGTCATAGAGATTCCTGTATTTCAAACAGAAACTTTAATTAATTCTTCTTGTAAGTTGCTTGATGTTTAAGGTCAATGTTGTACTGTTTGCTGTGAACCCTGTGTGACTGTCATATACCAAATATTTATTTAGTTAGTTTTTATAAAGTGTTATTTTTTAAACTTGCAATGAATTCATATGGCCCAATGTTGCCATAGCCCACCAGGATGTTTTAACAGAGAAACCCTATTTTCATAAAGTGCGAGGTTTAAAGAATGTCCTGCAGTGCCTGGACATGCCACAGAAGCATTGGATCTTTATGGGACAGTAATGTTTTTTTAAGTTTTACATACTTAAAAATTTTCACTGTGTTTAATTAGATAAAAATATTGTTAAAAGTTAATTTTCAATGCTAAATTGGAAATAGTTAAAAATGGGCACTCTAAGGAGGGAAGACAAATGGATGCAGTTAGTTCAAATGAAGAATTTATTAAGAACAGGATTCATTTTCATCCAGACAAAAAGTGTCTGGAGCACATTTCTCATTTGCTTTGTGACAGAAAAGGCAACATACACAAATATGGTGTTTACTTACATGCAATACATCTGGGTCTCTCAGATCTTCCCACAGCCCTGTTCAGGTAACGGCGCATCAGAAGCCTGCAAAGCGTGTGTGTACACTGGCACATGTCCTGACAGCTGTTTGCAGGGCTGTGGGACCACGGCCATTCCGAGGCGCTGGAATGTGAATCTCAGGGGCATCCAATTGCTCAATTGACCGCCTGCTCCCTGGCACGTTCTTGGCCCACACGGCCTCGCGCTCTGCCGAACATTTCCTGGTCATGCTCCATGGATTAGCACAGAGCAGAGCTCCTGAGTGCAGCCAGGAAAACAACCCTGAGAGTATTCACTTTACTGGCTGTAATGGACATGCTTTGTTTGTGTTATTCAGGCAAGACATGCTTCAAAATGTTGGGCTTAGCTTCTGTGAAAGCCTGTGCAGCTTAAGTGGATTTTTCAACTTGAATTATGTTGTCTAGCTACAATTTTAAGAAATAAATGTTTTCACTTTGAAACACATAATAAAAGAGACAATCTGAATCAGGTGTATTAGTTTTTTTTAAAAAAACCAAATGCATGATATTTGGCTTTGGATCATTGTGCAGAAGTTGTTATATACCATCAAATTCAATGCCATCATCACAGGTGATTGCATTTCTTTAATTGGTTGTTTCATTTACTGTTTAGAGATTAGGAGGGGAAAAATGACAAAAAACAACAGAGTGGCTTCACTCAGTCAGCTGTTTTAACCTCCTGGTGCACTCTGGATAGTCACTGGGAGTCAGGCTTGCTCTGCCCCAAAGCACAGCATCCAGGCAGGATATGTCAGTTTGTAACAGTGAAACGGGAAGCAGGGAAAAAGGTGAAAGAGAATTGAATAGGCAGGGAACAGGCTTTTGTGAGTGGAAGTCATGTGGCACAGCTGGGCCGGAACTAGTCAGAAAACAAGGTCAAGAAGCCTCATCATGCTGATTGACCACATATTATTTCAGCAGCACAAAATGATTTTGAAGATCTGCTCCATAATGCCTGCTTGTACTACTCATACTCAATATTCAGTTTTAACGCAGTCCTCATTCCTGCCATTCATTCTGCAAGGGGATGTTTCAGATTGCTGTTGGGCTTTTGCTCTGAGCTCTTCTGTTCCCTGAAATCATTGTGTTATCATAAGCTGGATATAGTGTCTGTGCTATGGGGGCATGACATTTCAAGCCTGAGGAATGGCACTTCCATTTAGTATGGAATGGGTTTGCATGGTTTTTTTCTATGATGGTATGACAGTGGTGACTAAAGTTTTTTGCTTTTTTTTTCTTCTACTGAATCTGATTTCTGCCAATTCTGTTTGATGCAATCTTTCACTTCAATAACTAGTCATGCATATCTTTTCCTCTAGCACTTGAACACTTGGTTTACAGAGATTTCCTCTATTGTTTATGTGTATGCCACACTCCTTTAAACTAATGCATGCAATGTAAATTCTATCTCATTTATCCACTTGTTTATTATCTTGCTGTATAGGGAAATTATGACAGTTTGACAGGTTTCTTCTTTAGAAATCTTCAGTGGATATGATTTAAGTTTTATCTTCTTAATTTGTGAGATGCTTAACTCTTTATTTTGGGGGATTTTGTACTGAAAATTAATGAGAATACTTTGAGTGAACACTGGGAAATGTTACTTCCTTTGAAGAAGGAAATACTCTTTGAAAGAATGGACCAAAATTATAACTCTATGTTTTAGTAAGATTAACATTGTTTTTTCCCTCCCATTTTAATGTAATTGTAGTATTGACTTTGAACGAAACATTTATATTCTTTATAATTTTACTTACAGATACAAAATACACTATGCTCTAGCAAAAAATTGTGTGCTGTGTTTCATTGCAGCTCCTTTTTCTCATACCTTTATGTAGAATGAAAATGAGCGGGTAGAATTTCAAACTTGATGTGTTCTCTAGCTTTAACAACTTCAAATGAGAAGGGCAATAGTGTTAGGACTTGCGATAAATACCACTATATATGGTATTACATGCAGCAATAGTAATTTATATTATTTTGCTTGGTGTTCCTAATCCCCAGTTATCCCTTGAGTTACTGCAGAGTAGATTGGACACATCAAAAAAGAGTTCATTTTGTTGCTGACCCAGCAGGCTGACTCCTTGCTTGCGTTCATGAAAGTTAAATTTTTATTTTTTGTGTTTTCACCACTGTAGGGAATAGGCTTGCTTTTCATATGGATGAATGTATGTTATTTTATATCTAAAAAAGTGGGGTTTAGGAGTTAAATATTGCTAGCTGTAATGGTAGTTTGAGGCTTTTGAGAAATACTCAGTTTCCAATATTCCATTCATGAATATTGAATTTTTTACATTTTTGACTATTTTAATCAAAACTAAAATGCTGCTTTGGAACACAATAAACTTTCAGATAATCTAGGAAAAGCAAGAAAAGTAAAGTGGTATGTCATGTCCAAAGATTCCTACAGAGGGATCTGCTGTATCCTGTGCAGGATATGAGATTCAATGGTTGTTTAGAATATCTTGGCACCTGAGGTTCAGAGGCAATGGCTCCTTCTCATCAGGAACGTATATGTATGACACAAAACATCTTAGTGATGAGCAAGTCATAATGCTGTTAAAGTAGAACTAAAGAAGTTGCTTTTGTGAAGAACAAGTTAGAGCTGTGAAAATTTGTGCCTCTAAATCTGGAAATCCTCAATTTGCTGAGTGTTGTGTAAGGGGGCTGCCCAGCATCTCTACAGGCAGTTTAACTACACATCTAAATAAGAGATAGCAGTGTGCGTCCCTCATTTATTCCAGTCACTGATCAAGTTTTTTGGTGGAGTGTAATGCAAACAGAACCACATGTCTAATCCTTTCCTTGCAATGAACAGTAGGTCAAATCGTAAACCATTTATGTGGATAAAGTCCTTCTGAGGTCATTATTCCAGAGCTTAGCAAGTCCTGATGGGTGGATTCATGAGGAATGATGCTTAAGTTTGCTCTTTATAAAAGACTTCATGCTCTTTATAAAAGACTTCAGGCAACTATACATGCCATTACTACAGCCTCAGCCAGTGGGGCTATATGGGATTAGGATGCAGCTGATGTCTGCTTTTCTGTATTGCCTTTGACCAATTTGCAGACAGACTTTTATTAACATATTACCTGTTAAAATGCAGAGCATATTTGTTTTAATTGAGACCAGGTGTGGTGCAAAGATTACAGATGTGACATGTTTATGTCCTACTTTTTGAAAGCAATTGGTAAGTGTGTGTTCTACGATATGTGATCCCAGGCTTAGATTTTATTTACTTTCCTTTTGCTTCCCTTCTGTTTTCTTACCAGACACTATAAGGTCCTGGTGTCCTTGATCTGTTGCTAGGGAAGAGGACAGAGTTATCACCCTGCTTCCTTTCCCTTGGTTCTGTAGTTCTCCTCTCACCTGAGTGCTCTTGCAGGAAACTTGTCCATTTTGCATAGCAGAAAATTATTTCCTGGTTGTTTTGGGTTCTTTTGCATGGGTTTGTTGCTGGTTCTGACCAGTTGGTTAAACCAATTTTGAGCTGCTGGAGTACAGTAGCCAGACATGTGGTCAGGGGAGAACAGGAGGTGGCAGAGGTGAGGAGCCCTGCTGCCTGCTCTCAGCAGAGCAGTGGGGTGAGACTGGCACAGCCAAGGTGTTTCCCCACATCCCTGCTCCACTTCCACCTTGCTCCCTGTCCCTGCTCTCTCTGCAGAATTTTGCTTGAGAAATAGGTTTCCTTCTTCTTGGAGAAGTTCTCATTAAGCTACAGAGCTAACAGGAAACTGAAGGTGGTAGAAACACATAAAAATTAAGAGAAAGTAAAATTAAATAAGGAAATGTCTAGCTTCAGGCAGCTGGGTTTACATGTTTTAAAAGCAAGACAACATAGGGCACTTAAGCTTCCTTACTCTAGACTAAAGAATTGAGTAGCTTAAAAGTTCTAATCTGTCTCTTCTTTTTCCTGATTTTTTTTCTGATGCAAATGTTTCTATATCTGTTTATTTATAAATAAGCTTTTTTGTCCTATGGTATTATTTACAAACAAGCTTTTAAAGTACAGAGACAATGCAATTTAGTGAAATACTGAACAACCCATTACAAGTTGCTTCACTGTGGAAGAGAACATACTTCATGACTACAGGTTTAACTTAGATACAGCCTTCAGCTGACCACTGAGGCTGGATTTGGTGAATCCTCTGCCTAAACTTGTCAAACAGCATTTGGATTTGTTTTGCTTTGGTCAAAAACTGTGGTTTATGGACAGAGGCTGGTCAGTCATCACAAAAGACTTGTGTTTAGTTCAGTTTTTCATATGAAAAAATACATATCTTTC
>VXBB01024638.1:483872-513589 GCA_013399915.1 Illadopsis cleaveri | reverse complement strand
TTTTTTTTTTTTTTTTTTTAATATTCTACAGGGACCTCAGATTTAATAGGATTAAAGAAATCCAGCCTGGAGAGTTTAGACGGCTTAAAAACCTGAACACACTGTAAGTTCTTTTTCAACCCTAAGACCCTTTCCCTTTTGACTTAATATGATCAATTTGATAATGTTTCATATTGGGTCACTTTTCACAGGTAAGTAGTTTCATAAATTTGAGCTGTAGGAGTTACACAGGTGGGAGAAATGGGGGTTAGGACCAAAATATTTGAAGGCAAAAGCATATGTATGTCTATGAAAACAATAAGAAAATTATTTGCATACTAGTTTTTTATTATTATACTTTAATTGAATTTCATGAAAAAGGCAGACCATTATTGTATGTTCTTTTTTGACATAGTGCTAAATTACTTTGGTGGAATATCACATAATAAACCATGGAGTTGTTCAAAGGCTCAGATGTGCAAATGTGTTACAGTTACAAAGCATTTGACAAATTCTAATATTCTGAACTTTCCTATCCTAATGTGCTTACCAGGACTGGCAGGAGTCAAATGGTTTTGTTCCTACTGAGCTGCCTTTCATGGAGGTCTTTGTTTTATACAATTGCGAAGAAAAGTTTCTCTAAAAGACCTTTTACAGCCAATAATACAATTAGTATGAGTATTATCATTTTAACTTTGTATCTCCTCTGTCATTCCTTCAGGCATCACTTTTAAAACAAATACATGCACGTTTCTCTTCTTTAATATTTTAGCATGCATGAGGAGGAATTGAGATAGACAGTTATTTTTACTTTTAAGTGTACGTAACTTATAATTGCAAGTGTGACTGTTTCCCAGAACACAAATAGTGCATGAAATGAAATATAGTAATGATATCAGTGAGCTTTGGATCACTATTTATCTGCAGACACATCACAGCAAATATACTGACACATCTTGTGTTCTATATTCACACCAGAAGAAATGATGGGACTTTCCCCAAAATGTATGTTGTCTAAATCTGTGCTGCCAAGATATTCTTACTAACTGTCCCTATTTCCATTCTCCTTTGATCATACCTCTGTTTGCAGTTGATCCCCAGTTTTGAATTACAATTTCTGCCAGATATCCAGCTCAAGTTTTAACTGTCCAAGTCGCTGATATGATATCCACAAGTCCCAGATAAAAACAGGATACATTAAGTTTGAATTCCCTTCCCTTTGTGAAAGCAGTGTATGAGGGATGAGTGCAAATCTGTGCATACAGACAGTTGTGTTCCTGTATGATGTAAAGGGCCCAGTACACAAAATATTGCTAAGAAACATCTGGGAAAAGTCACTTTATTGCACCTGGTAGTGACAAATCTTTGTTTTTATCAGTTTCAAACTGATGTGTAGACTTGATGCAGAAGGTTTTTTCTCCCCCTTCATCTACATCTCAGATACCTGCAAGAAACTGCATTATTCCACTTCTGGGTGGGTCTTTTTGTTTGAGTTTGGGCTTTTGTTTGTTTATCTTGGTTGCTGTTTTCATGGGTTTGGGGTTTTTTATTTATTTTTTTTAAATTCTGTCTAATTAATTCTGTCTAATTTTTTCAGGTTTTCACCTGCAAGATAGTGGTTGAGCAGCTGTATGCACATAACTGTTTTTTCTCTAACAGCTATTCTTAGGGGAAAAAGCATTTTCTATTTAATATTATATTGCCCCTGCTTTTGCACTTTTTTTTCCATAGCGTTTCTTTATGTTAAAATAAATGGTTGTTTATTTCTTTTTGTAGGCTTCTAAACAACAATCAAATCAAAAAAATTCCTAGTGGGGCATTTGAAGATCTTGAAAATCTGAAATATCTGTAAGTTAAATGAATGTCACTTTCTTCATCACTGTGTAACAGCTTCTTCAGTGGGAAGATGTTCTAATCTGAGATGGTGATTTCTATCTGACTCACCAAATCAGGAGATAAATTGCACTGAAAATCCTTGAAATTAATTTATGGGGTGGGACCAACTGTGTTTCTCTAAGTAGTTGCTAATAAAACACTGCTATCTGTAGGCAGTACATTTTACTACTACATTTACTAGTTGCTGTTTATTATATGCAATTTATAATTTAAAAAGGGATATGTTGAAAGGTGTAGGAAACCACCTCTTCAGTGGTTCACTGAAATCTTCACACAGGTACTTTTTGTCTTCTGAAAAGTGGTTTAAAAGTAGCTAATCCAAGGGTTGTGTCTGCAGAAGCTTGTAACTTACCTAGCTTATTAATTATCCCTAAATTTTTCACTGAATTCATAAGTGAAAAATTCAGTCAAACCCAAAATACCAGAGTATGTATATGATTTGCTGTTAGTTCTAGGTCTTCAGTCACCCTGTATATTTTAAGCCTAACTTCTCTCGTTTTTAGCGTACATACCAAGGGTATTAATTATATGAATAAACAAAAGGCATCAAAAATGTTATTTTTGTCTGTATAATACACTAAAGCTGCATAGTAAGTTGTCATGGATTCTCAGCTCTAGTTTCTGTAGTGGACTTTATGGAGTGTCATTTAGAAAAGTTTCACTCCACTGTCTTGGAGTATTGGATTGGTGGTTACTTGAATGACATACAGAAAAAAAAAGGTCACATTGAGATTTCATTGCTTTGGAAACAATTCAGAAGTCGAATTTTCCATTCAGTTTCCAAGAATGCAGCCAGAAGACCTCTAAGGAGGTGGGGGCAGGGAGAAAATCGCATTAATTTGTGTAGACATATTACCTGTTTTTCCAAGCTGTGCTTGATTACATTTCCTGCTCTCATTTTTATGTATATTGTCTTTCAGTAATTAAATTGTTTAACCTGTACACAATAGGAGGGAAAAGAATATTGAACAGACTGTTGCCAACGAATGATTAAAGTCCATGATGATTGTATTTGTTACAAGAAATGTTTGCATGATGGTTCTGGTAGTGCAGTACATAAGGTTTTACTGTGTGAGGTTTGCTAAACTTCTTTCCATAGTTAGCAACTGTACAAAGATTTTTCTTGATTCTTTTTACTTCTTTGTTTTCACATGCTTGCCTTCACCCAGCTGTAGTAAACCTGAAATTAAGCTCAATGATGCAGTGTCTTCAGTTCAATGAAAGAGCAAAAAAAGATAACTGAAGTCTGATTTGTTTTCGTATACATGTAGTAATGGTTGTCAGTATCTATACTGTTAAGAGGAAGATTTTTTTATTTTCCTATTGTTCTCTGGAAAATTTAGATATAAAGTACAGTGTGGTAATTTATTCAACTGCAGAGAGCTCTTTAAAGCTATCCTTTGTTTTACAAAAATAAACTTTAAGGATTTGCCTGTTTCAATGGCTGTGACAAATGTTTAAATTGTACAGCCTGAAAGTTACAAAATTTCTGATAATGGTCAGGTAATCAATGCAACAAATCAATACCCTTCAGCAGTGAAGTTTCATTGAGTAACTGAACGCTAACTGTCTTCTGTGAAATGAAGGGAACAAAACAAAATATTTCATTCCAATAGGATCCACTGAAGTAGAAATTGGGGGGAGAGGTTGGACAAAAGTTAGAAATACTGCTCAGAATTTACTATTATGAAGTCAAATCACCTGGAAGAATTGGAGTTTATTATCATGTGGTCCTGTGGATATTTGCAAACCTAACTGATACAGTCATGTTTCATAAAACTAGATCATTGATCCATGATGTTACTTCTGTTCTTATGACAACTTGTACTGGATTGCATGTGGTTCTTGAAATGTATATTTCCCTGACTAACTTTAAAAAAACTGTCATTTCTCAGTGGCCCTGATTTAGTAAAATGTGAGTATATATAAATATAAAATCTATAACAATCAGTAAACATGCATATATAAACTAAGTAAAAATATTTGCAATTATATATTTTTATATAAAATATCTAAAGTATAACTCAGAATATTTAATTTTTTTAAAAAAGATGGTCTCTGAGAGATAGATTTTAAGATCAATTCCTGTATGACTGATGAAGATCAGCTTTTTTGCTTTCAAATAAAAACTTTTTGAGCAGGATCTAAATCAGGATTTCCAAATGATTCTTAGTACTATTCCTCTCTGAAGCTGAGCTTAGAGTTTTATCAGGAGTATATGTTAGCAGAACTATCTGTCTGAAGAATGTATTTTGATAAAGAGCAATATTTTCTCTTCATTGTAAGTATTCATCATTGTAAGAGTTGGTCTTTACATCATAAAAAGAAAATTGTGCACGAAATTTTTAAACCTTTTTTAGGATATTGTTATTATCTTGTTCTTTATGTAATTGAAATTCTGGCAATTATAAAAGCAGTTTTGTGTGATTTTGCTGTGCTGTTTGTGGTAGTAATTTGATTTTGTATTAATATACTAAAGGCTGGAAAGGAAGAAATGTAGGTATTGTTTTGTTGTGAAACTAAGAGGGTACTTTTTTTTCTTTTTTTTCTGCTTGTCTACTTTTCTGTCCATCTGTCTTTACTCCATATACCTTAGTCTTGGCAATAAGGCTCTTTAGTAAGCTTCCCAACCTTATAATGTAGATGCAGGCAAATTTGTGGAAACTTGACAGGATAATTCTTCCTAAGCCTAAAAGTCAACAGTTTATTCTATTCTCCAAGAGAGAAGATAGTTGGGAATTGAAGGTAGACACGTTATTACCATTTCAACATGTAGAATAGTAGAAGATTTGGAATCAGAAGTGGAAAAAATGAAGTTAAAAAAGAAAGAATTCAGGAGATATGGAAAAATATATAATATAGGTTAGCTATAAAAAAAAAAAAACCTTTCCAGATAAAGAGAACATGTATTAGACATTTACAGAGCAGTGAGCTAGAAGATAACATGAAGGAAGTGAAAGAAATAAAACTGGGGAATGAAATTAGCTTTGTCAACAACATTGTATGTTCGCTTGGTATGAAATGCACAGATGAGGAAACAGACATAAAAGTATTACAATAAGCATGTGGTAATTAAGACTGTATGAAGTATATCAGTTCCAGAAATGCTAACAGGGAGCATGCAAGTTTTGTTTTGTGTCTGGTGAATGAAGTAATAGTGGTAGATTATGTGTTAGAGGTTGGCCAAAATGCAGAGTTTCTGACCTCAGCCTTTCAGAATGGGAGTAGCTTTCCTGCCATGCCTTCTGCCACTCTTGCTGTCTTGGTCATGTTACTTTGACTCTGGGCACCTTCAGTGATTCCAGATCTCTTTTGTTTGCAATTCATGTTGCTGGTCCCACTGTCTCCTTCATGTTCTTATGTAAACCTGTCTTTGGGTGTTTATTTACTTGTAAGATTTAACCCTACAATGCCTGTTAATTTTGCATTTTTTTCCCTCCAGTTCCAAACAAATATATCTGGATCTTACTTTCCTTGAATCACATGATTTTTAATATGGCCCATAAAAAAAGAAAAAAATGAACCTCCCAGTAATATCCTCATACGGAATCTAGCAGGCTTAAGCAGCTTTTAATTAAAGCTACTTTTTCTCCCAATTTTTCTGGTAACTGATTACCTATTTGTTAACTTCCTAAGTGTATGACCAGTACCTCTGATTTCTAGCAGCCTTGCTTGCGTTTCTGGAAAAAAATGCTCTTTAAAAAAACAAACAAACAAACAAACAAAAACCCAAAAAAACCCCCCCAAACACAATTCTAAAAATAGGTATTAGTATTTGTCCAAAAATAGTTTAATGTCTTAATCGAATATATCCCTTTTTCATCTTAATCCACTGTTTATTCATCTCCTGTAAAATTCTAATATTCAGTTCTGTAAGAGAGTTTTAGGTAAATTAAAGGATAAATTATTTTTCCCTAATTGTCGTAAATTTGTTTTCTGATAATGTAATTGACATAAACTTTGAGAATGTTTGTTAAAATTTAGCAGTGCTTACAAAGTTCTATAACACTGTATGTGCACAGTACCATTTTAGAGGGACAAATATTTTTTTGTGGGTGATACTTATTTGTACTTTGTATTCTGTCACGTCTCTCTCCATTAGGCAAATAATTTTATATTTTTCTTTCTGTTAATATCCTCAGTGAAACTGCTACACAATTAAATGGAACTCTGGTTTGCGCATTTGTCACAGGACATGTAGCCCTGAGGTTGCTGGGTTTACTCTGTGGAGGGAGGATATGGTTGACTTGAGGTTAGTTGAGTTTCCTGCAGCTGAGGGTTTTCTGGTCAGAATGGGAAAAGCTCCAGTTTAAAGCTGAATCCCAAATAAAGGCTGACTGCAATGGCTTGGTAAGAACTCCTAAAGGCTTCTCCCTTCCCTGCAGTATGGTGGTAAAAGCCTGCAATACTACAGTCATTATCCCAATCTAACTCACCTCTGATTTTCATGCTCTGCCTTCTTTTGTCTGCAGAGAGTAAATAAAAGTTACATGAATGATTGTGGTAAAACTTTATTAAAAATCTGATTAATTCAGATTTTTTGAATAAAATTGTTGAAATGCCCACAAGAAATAATTAACTGAGGGTGGTTATCAAAACTGTTTAAGCCCACTTTGGTTCTCTGGTCTGACCAGAAGTTTAATACTCAGAAATAAGAGGGATTTCCACGCTGCCAAGTGGAATTAAGTGTATTAAGAAAGATAAATAAGACTTCAGCTCTTCAGTCCTCAAAATATTCTAAGGAGTGAAAAGATGTGTTTTAATTGTAATGACTCTGATCCTCAAATGAATTGGTAAATCTAAGCCAAAACAAATATTTTAATACTCACTAAATACTTTTTTTCAAATAGAATAAAAACCAGTTCCACACACACACACATACACACATTTAAAAAAAAAAAAAAATATTGTTTTCAAATTATTTTTAAAGTTTTTACTGTAATTTCACATGACAGTAATTTTTTTTCTGATTTTGAATATTTTAAAAACCTCAGAAATTTTTACTTCCATGTTACCTGTTCTTGGAAGAACTCTGCTGTTTTATTCAGATGCATATCTACGTTAATAAAGCACACAGGAATCTCTGTATATTAATGTGTTGGATTCTCAGCAAGCAGTCCATTTGGAAAGTTAATTTAGACTCAAAAGAGGGATACTACTCCTTATTTTTTCCCCAAAGTTGTCATTAGTTGAATATCAAATACCTACAACTTCTTTCCTTGTTAGGGCCCATTGTGAAATGTTGCCCATTGTCACATCAGTGTAAAAACTGCCACCACCTCCAGCAGAGCAAGTATTTTTTCTGTTGCATCAAAAGGAGTTTGCAATATTTCCAGTAAGTTACTGAAAACTGTAATAACCGAAAACCCAAAACCACCACTAATAAGATGCCTGCTAATAAAGTCATTTGTGGTACAAAGTCTCTTCATCCCCTTTACGTAGAAAGCCATGCCTGATTAACTGAGTTTCAAATCATTTGTCAAATAATTGTGAAACAGTTCTTAACCACAAGCCTGTGCCTATCCTAACACAAAAAGAGTGACTGACACTGAACCTCCAAAGTATTTTCATTTGCTGCCTCCATAAAGAAACTGTAGTCATTGGCTAAACTGTGTGATTTTTCTCCAATATCCCCTCACTAAACCATCCTTGTTGCTAAGAGCATGATGAACATGAGCACATACACTGATCCTTCCTGATTTATTTTAATTCCATTAAAAAGATGTAGACAACACGTGATCATACTGATACTCTGCATGTTTATTCTGTTTATATTATAGAGTATCAATGGGGACTTAATGTCCGTCTTCTACACAGTGCTAAAACAAATATACAGTGCTGCTTTATGGATGTGATACAAATATTCTAACTTGTATTTTTTTGTGAATATTCCAAAGGTGACACAGGCGGAATTACAGAAATTTCTCACTGTTTGTTCTCCAAGTCCAGTAAAAGACTCACTCTATCCTAATTTGAATAGTTGTACCAGTACTCAGATATTTTAAAGACAGCAAGAGGCCAGTGGCATCCCTGGTGTGTTCTGGTAAAGGCACTTCCAATGCAATTCTGTCCCACAGAGTTGAATTTATTTTGGCTTTTGGCAAACCAATCAAGAGAACAAGGGACAAAAATCTAGTAAGTAATACCATGAGCACTGGGCAGCCCAAGTCCATCCAGGTATCAGCCTCAAGGCCTTCAAGGCCCCAGACTTTTGTCTTTCCTAGTAGTCATTTGGGATGAAATCTCAAGGACAGAATATTTTTATGTTTTTAGTTTTTGATTTGTATTTTTTTTTCTAATATGTAGTTGAAAAACTGTCTTCACGTGTCAACTTAATTCTTCTTTTCCACCTTCATGTAGCCCTTGTTTGTGTACTAATATTACTGATTGTTTCTTGTTTCAGCTATTTGTACAAGAATGAAATCCAGTCAATTGACAGGCAAGCATTTAAAGGACTTGCCTCTCTAGAACAACTGTAAGTGCCTTTTCTGTGCTGTCATCTTCATGGTTCCCCTGCAGAGGAAAAGTGCACGCCTTGATCCGTACATCCTACCTGCATGCTCTGCATGTCTTCACTCCCTGGGTTGGACAGAGAGCCCCATAATCATTTGCATGTGAAAAACCACAATTGTTCTCTTTGTCAAATTCCTCATTTCTATGCTCGTCTTTTATTTGTGATTTGCATTCCTGATGTCCCTATGCATTGTTACGTAGCTTTGACAAAGGAGAATTATTGTGGAAAATGTTGAAAATTAATGTGTATTGCTTAGAGATAGATTCTGCTTTCATTTCTGCAGGTTTTTATAATACCTCAATTCCCTTGACTGCAGCAGTTACTTTGTTTTATGCAGCATAACTAAAGCTGAATTAGCCTCTGCAAGTTCAACCCAGTTTTGTTATAATTTGAAACAAAAATAGTTTTTTAAATTAAAACCTTGCTGTTATTTATATGAGTTAATCATTGCCATATACAGATGTTTAAAAAGGCAGTTCATCATTTGCAATGTAGATGTTTCAATAATGTCATCCAGAAAGATCGATTAAAATCATACTTTCTTTCCTGTATAATGAAGAATAATTTCATATGAATGAATGACAAATGTAGTCCTTAACATGACAAAACCCAGTTGTATTGATTCCATTAATTTCAACTATATTTTGTTTTATAATCACTATACAAGAGACAAATTTGTTTGATAATCACTATAGGAGAGACATATGAATTGCTGGTGTGAGTCCAGAGAAAGGCAGTGAAGGGGCTGGAGGACAAATCCTGTGAGGAGCAGCTGAAGGAGCCTGGGAGTTTTTAGTCTGGAGAAAAGGAGGCTCAGTGGAGACCTTATTTCTCTCTACCACTACCTGAAAGGAGGTTGTAGTGAGATGGGGAGTGGTCTCTTCTCTCAGGCAGCAAGTGACAGGACAAGATGAAATGGCCCCAAGTTGTACCAGGAGAGGTTTAGACTGGATATTAGGAAAAAAAATCTCATTGAAAGGGTAGTAAAGCATTGAAACAGGCTGCCCAGGGAAGCAGTGGAGTCACTCTTCCTCGAAGTGTTCAAGAAATGACTGGATATGGCACTTTAAGGTCATGGTTTAGTGATGAACATGATAGTGGTGTTAGGTGGATAGTTAGACTTGAAAATCTTAAATGTCTTTTTCTAATCATAACAATTCTGTGACTATGATCAGACAACATTGCTCTACATTCATTGTGATAATGTTTAGAAAAAGGAAAAAGCTGTATGTGGTTGTTTCACAGTTTGACTACCAAATAACTGTAGTAAACCAATGAATTTTGTACTGTATAAATTGGGGGCTGAATATAGATTTTTAAACTCCTGAAAGGTATCAGTGTATTACAAGTGTTCTATATGTACCAGTTTCCTTGTTACTGTAAACCCCTAATGGGTATTAGCAGATACAGAGTATATATGAAATAAAATTACACTTCATATGAGTACAAAATCATACATGCTCTTTTTAGGGTGCAATGGATGCCTTTTGAAGGAGGAGCTTCTATGTAAAGCAGGAGTGTTCATTATAAAAAGTATATAAATATGTAATTTTTTTCCTTAATGCCTTTCTCTTCCTTCTCCTTTTACTCTAGAAATTATTACTGCACCATGTTGACAGCAACTGGTAGGGCTTATTTGCATGCTAATAGCAATACTTAATTTCTGTGTAGAATTTGGAATACTGAGGCCTATTTATTGAATTATTAATGTTTCCAAAATAATGTTCTCCCCCATGCCACAAGCGTCACATGCTGCAAGTGGCAACATTTGTCCTTTTTTCTTGTGTTCTTTTTTCCTGTCGATCTATGTTATTACTGAAAAACATAAATCAGTTTGAAATATTAACACCTTCTGAATGCACTTTTCTACTGTGTGGCAGTTAAGCCTCTGCCTACGGTGATATCCCACTTTATCAGCTTAAGCTCAAAGTTTTGAGACACCAACATTATTCAGTATCAAACTGAGGTTCAAACTCAGGGCTTGAGTCTCATCTCTAGCTGGGAAGTACAGAAATGGAGCCTGGCAGAGTCACTGCTCATTGCCTGCCCATGTGTTATGGCAGCACCTGCAGCTGCTGGGGAATGGGGGGCAGGTACTTCCCCACTGCCTGCATCAGAGCTCACTGCTTTTTAGAGCTCTTCCTCTTCTCTCCTAAGCAGAGAACTTGCCAGGAAAGAAAATGGGAGCACATGAAGCCAGTGGCTTTGAGAATTTTACTTTACGAGAGATTTAGCGTTTATGCATCTTTAGCATAAAAATACGTTCTGACTCTACAGGGTCTGTTTTATCACATTAGCTTTGGAGAAAAACTGCTGACAAGGCAAGGGTTACTCTTGGCAAACAAGTTCCCAAGTGTCCTAATTTCAGTTTTGAACTACTGTATTGACAGTATTAAGTCGATGTTTCTGCATTTGAGGTCTCTGTGGTCTCAAGTTATCAAACACATTTTGCTACTGGTTGTGTTAACTCAGCCAAATGCTGTTCTCAGTGCTCAGCAGAGTTCTCAGAAGTAGGCACTGTGGACCACGTTTCAGGGAATGACTTGTTTCACAGCAATGTCTTCTGCTCCAGTGAAGCAGAATTCAACTGATAATTCTTTTAAAAAATACATGGACAGCAAAGCAAACACATTTTTAGTGATTGTTGTTGTTGTTAACAGAAACTAACTGTAGCTAGATTTAGGAGGCCTGTTGCATGTATAAGGGACAAAACCCCCCAAGTATTCACTGCAGTTGGCGAGTTCCTCCTTAAAACTCTGAAGCAGAATTCTTAGCTGCTGATGTAGTCAAAATAGCTTTTCCTTTGGAAATTTCTGCCAAGTGAATAAGATCTTTGAAACCTGTTAGTGCTAGGGTTAATTCTGAAGAAAAATTGGCAGTTTAGGTACTTGAACACACTGAGCTATACATATTTCATCACCTAACTTTTCACCTGTGGCTGGGCAAGAAGGGAGAGACCTGATGAAAAGTAGCCGCATAGTACCAGTTTCGACACTGTTAAATCTGCAAGACATATGTTTGGGTCTGGCAAAGACAGCAGAAAGCTGCAGGAAACTTACATTTTTTCAGAGCAGCAGCCGGAAGGCAGACGGAACACCCGAAAGGCGAGGAGGGCTGCCTCTGTGTGCTTGGGCTTAGACAACTGCTCTGTGCCTCTGTGTGCCTGGGCTTGACAACTGAATCCCACCTGAAATCTCAGTAATACCCTGCCTGGGAGGTCATGAGTTTGGATCTCAAGATCTAGCTCTAAATGGAGTCCATTTGCAGATGTGTATACATTGCTTTGCTTCCAAATATCTGTCGAATTTTTGAGATCCCAGCTTAGGAGTTGTATGTATCAGGGACAAAAAGTGTACTCTCCAGTATTTAATTAGAAGGATCCTCAAATGTTAATGGAATTATTTAAATCTGTTTACCTAATCCTAGTTATGCATTTTCTTTTAACTGTCATATTAACATACTCATTTTGTTCTTTATAAGCTGTTATTAGTTATGATGTACACATATACATATTTAGGGGGAATTAATAGACGAAAACCTCAACTAACATATAGTGATAGAGTTTGTTATATTAAGTTTATTTACCTCAATTCAGTTTTCAGTATTTTTGAAGTGTTGCTATTTATTTTCTTGTTTTGTACTACAAGCTCCTGATTTTTGCATAACTCTATGTCAGCAGTTATGCACACTTAACACAGAGGAGTCTGTGTAAAGTTGCTGCTAGAACTATCTGTGGGAAGGAATAATGAAAGATAGTTAATTAATAAACAAATGAACCCGAAGGTATGACAGGGGCCTTGAGAAATATATTCTTATTATTCTACAATAAGATCAGCTAAGGACAAAAGTCTTCAGTGATGATTCCATGGCCTCCTTAACTATCCTGTTTCAATATTTTATGTAATTACCACAACATACATTTAAATCTTTTTCCTTGTGGTTTAAGGCTGCTACTTGTTGTCTCTGAGCAGGGAAAGCTCTTTGATAAATATGGAACATAAATGTTTGTTCATTGTCTTTCAGATAATCAAAAGGGCAAACATAAGTATTTCCTTTCCTTCTGTTTAATTCTTGATAGTGAGTTTAGATTTAGAAAAGAAAGACGTGTAGATATTCAAAAATCACTCTTGCATGCCTTTTCTTTCAATTTTCATTCTGCAAGTCTTTTTAATATCTAATTTATTACATGATACCACCATTTTTAGTGTTTTGTACTCTGAACATAAAAGATGACTATAAAGATATGCCAGTGTGAGACTATTTCCTGAATATGATTACCTTTAGAGTGAATTCTAAATCCAAGAAATTACCATATTAATTAAAACATTAAAATATACCTTTACAAAACTTTAATGTGGTACACAGAAGAAAATAATAGAAGCGATAAACCTAAGTGATAAAACAGGATTAAAGTGTAGGTCATAATGCCAAGGATTTTTTATTGTCTTTATTGTAGACCTAAAATGCAATCTGGTTTCTGCATTCATTTATTTTGAATTACAAATTATTTTGGCCAGATATTTAACACCCTGATCTATTAATAAACGGCGTGGTAAGTTGGTCAGGATTTTTTTTAGGTCATAATTTAAAGACCTGCAAAACCCAAGTAACTTGTATAGCCCAACTACTATGAAGCAGTTAAAAGTATTTTCCAGCAGGATTTCATGATTTGATTTTTTGAGCTACTTTAGACAGCATGATGAGGAAAAGTTAGCTGTTATAATATTCATCAGCACCTGAATTACTGTGTTTGTATCTGCAGTGATGTGAGCTTGTAAAAAAGGCAAGATTTATAACAGAAATATTTTTTTAAATTTGTTTGGAAAAACAAGGTGACTTTTCAGGCACATTTTCAGGCACATATTGGTTGTATCTATAATTGTAATAGTCCTGAGTACTAAACAGCCATCATGGGCTGCTGCTTTGAGTTTTGCAATGTATATACTACTTAAACCATCTGAGAGGTATTCTTTCTTTTCCTCTCTTTCTAATTTCACCCTGATTCGTGGCCCTGAAGAAGGAGTTGTGTGCATCAATTGCTTTTACCAATGTTATTTTTTCTTCAAATAAGAGGTGCCTACAAATCTTGCCTTGTCAATGCCAAAGAAGTACAAGAGATTAATTTATTTGGAATATATAGAGGTGTTTGCAAGATGCTCACAAGCCATAAAAATGTAAGTAGAATTAAGAAAGTTAAAGAGGAAAGAATCGCTGCTGCCTGTGAAGGAAGTAGTGTTTGTAATTTTTTCCAGAATGAAAGCTGCTTCAGAGGTAACAAACTCTATAGTTGTGCCTGGTTTTTCCCTTCATCCTCTTTCACTGCAGTGATCCCCACCTTGCCTTGCCCTCTCTCATATGCTGCTGATCCTGGAAGATGGATGAGCAGTGCTGTGGCTCCTGGCAAGCTGTGCCTGCCCACCTCATGGCTGGGCCATGCCCAGTCCTTGTCCTGCCAGTCATTCCTCACTGAGATCTCTTCTCTCTGCTGTCAAATTAAATGAAGCTTGCAGGAAATACCTGCCTCTGAGATCTGTCTTTTTAATTTAGAAGAAATGGCCCTGTATTTTTAAAGGGGAGATGAAAACTGGCAGTCACAGCAAGGTGATGCAGTTCTTTGATTCTTCATGCTAACAAGGCCATACTTTCTGCTCAGTCTTCTCTGTGGCCATGCCTTGCACTGGCAGTGGGCAGACTTGACACTCCGATGTGCTTGATCACGCCCATGCTGATTTATTGGCTTTTTCTGTGGTCCCCATTCAGTGCTCCCTGGCATCGCTCTCTGGCTTGTGCTTGTCCTGGGAGGCTGCCAGGCATGGGCCTGGCTTCCCTCTGCACGCGCCTTCCAGGGCTCCCTGCAAGGCCTTGGCCGGAATCTCCGCTTCTTCCCGCTTTTCTCCCTGCACAGCCACCGTCTGGCTCAGCACAGGCAGATCCCCCGTGTCCTTGTCCTTTTCATGCTGAAGGGTTGATGTTTCAGGAGATACTGAGCTCTGAGTTGTTCTCACTGTTTATAAATGACAGGCTTTTTTGTTCTTCAGTGATTTCTATATATGCACGTTCTCCAGAGGTTCCTGAGTTTGTCAGAGGTCAGATAGAAAACTTAAAGAGTTTTGAGTACATTTGGATATAATCAGGATCCAAAGTCTATAAATCATTTTCACAGTTTCTTGTGCCAGTCTTGTCTCTTACATCTTGTTTTCTCATCTGCAAGGTTAAAGAGTATCTCCACAAAATAGTCAATGCTGGAATGATCCTGCCTTTGCAGTCCATTTTCACAACAGTTACAGATTAATAGTCTGGTTAATTGTCTTGTTATGTTAACTTTCTCAATTTTACAGCATTAACAGCTCTGTAGATTTATTGTTGTGTAATGTTAATAGCTTGCATAAGCATCGATAGAGCATCAAACAGCACTAATTGCTAGGAAGCCCTTCATCTAAAGTCAAATTAGTCATACTTGGGTTTATATTATAAATTTGGTTTTGAGAGCATTCACAGATTTAAATGCCAGTTTTCATGGACTAGAGAAGGTTATTTCTCAGCATCTTCTGAAATTTTTACTCACAGAAATGAAAACATTTGCCTATGAAAAATGTTATTGTGCTGGAAACTGTAAATGTTTTCTAAATAACCTCTAACATTTTTTCTATAGAAAAATAATAATTTTCTTTTTTTGATAAATTTTTTCAAGCTTGCATACAATGAACATCAGACTTGGCAAAACAGTGTTCAAAGTATTATCTCCAAAATCTCCAAAGCAATGTTTAGGGATTTTTTGCTTAAATATGTACACACACACACACACTCAGTGTAGTGATCTGCAAACCCTTCTTTGTTTGTCATGTCTTTTATTTCTCAGATTCAAGTATGAGGTCCAGATGGTAACAGAAAAAAGCTGCTACATCACTGTGGCCATTTAGATCTGTAAAGAGTATGGAAACAATAAATTCTTTAAAATATTTCCCAAATTAAGAAAATTGTTTCAGTATTTTTCTTTTTGTTTAACACATTTTCAGGTATCTGCACTTTAATCAAATAGAAACGTTGGAACCTGAATCCTTTACTCATCTTCCAAAACTTGAAAGGCTGTAAGTTTGTTTTTCTTGGGGTAAGATTCAGAAGACAGCTTGCTTCCTTGTTTGAATTAAATCGAGTGTTTAAAACTAAAAAATAATATTTTATCATTGCCATAGAATGTTTTAAATCCAGGTTTTTTTACTGTAACTACTGCGTACTCTTTCCAAGAACATTTTGGTGAGGCTGACCTTAGAGGCATGCAGAAGTGAGCATTGCCTGTGGTTTATTTTTCTTTTGCAAAACTATTTCCCAAAGATCTGTGATCAATGTTTGGCCTTAAATAAATGTTATGAATTAAGAACTAGACAATTTATTTAGGACTTTTTTTGTTTTTTTTAATTTCTAATTTGAATGCTTATGAACTGCCTTCTTTGAAGTTACTTGTGGCTTCTTTTTCCGACATGGATATACCCAAGTGCACTTTGGAGGCCATTTAAAAAAATAGCAGACAATGAGTTGCTGAACAGGTTCAATTTTTTTTTCTTAAATTTTCTTAGATTACTTTCCCTTGAAAACCTTCCAGAAGTATGTAAATTAAATTAATGCATCGAAAAATCTGAATTATTACATGCATATTTCTGTGTTTTTAACAGGTTTTTGCATAACAACAGAATAGCTCATTTGATTCCTGGAACATTTAGTCATTTAGAATCTATGAAGAGACTGTAAGTAAACTGAATTATTATTGAACTAATGAAATCTTAAAGAACCCAATTAGACTGTATCTTCTCTTGCATCTCAATTAGACCTTATCATCCTTGCAAATGTCTTTTATGGTGTAATTGTTTTAAATATTAAGTATTTTTTTTCATAACTGTGTTCTAGTTGTTGATGTGAATAGATTGAGAACATTGTTTAACATCTGTTTTCTTTAGTTACTGACTAAGGTTTATTTCTTATATTGGGATTATTTGTAATCATAGTTTTATAGACTAAATAATATATATATAGATCGATAGATAGATTGTTCTTTGGGCAGTAAATATAATACACGTTCTTCTAATAAAAACTACCAGAATGCCTATAAGCAAGTGATCATCACCTGTATTGCACGTGGCTGTTGTCTGTATTCACAGATAAAGGCGTTGCTTCATTTACAGAGCCATGTTCATCCTGGTGGATGGCTGAGGCTTGCTAACAGAGCTGTGGCTACTCCTTGTTTCATGCAGGCGTTTGGACTCCAACGCTCTCCACTGCGACTGCGAGATCCTGTGGCTGGCGGAGCTGCTGAAGACGTACGCGGAGTCCGGGAACGCCCAGGCAGCAGCTACCTGTGAGTACCCACGGAGAATCCAGGGAAGATCAGTAGCCACCATAACACCAGAAGAACTGAACTGTGGTGAGTTTGTCACTTACTGATTGCTTACTTCATGGGTTGCGTGTACCTAAACTGTATTTATTGGGGGAGCTGGAATTTATTGTTCTGTTTATTAGCACTGACCACCTCTGGTTAATATCGGTTATTTCTAGAAATCTCTCTGTGTTCCTTTTCTGGTTTTGTGTGCTACTGACAGAATTGATTGCTTTTACCCTTCAACCTATCTTTAATGAAACAGATATAACCATGTTTGAAATTTCGCCTTGAAGGCCTAAGGTGATTATCCTGAAGGAGTTTCTTTTTCCCTTTTGTATTTCAGTTCTGTTCATAACAGGATTGTCAACTGGAATCTGTGGAGTTGCATTAATATTATTTGGTGTTGTTTATTCCCTTCTATATGAGGGAAAGGAAAGAAAGAAGCTTTACAGAATTGCTCCTGATGACACAGTTCTTGCCTTTAAAATTTTTGTTGATGTAGGAATTAGGGTTGGGCCACTGAATTTTTTTTTTTACTCAGCTCTAAGTAATAGGAGTGCCCCATACAGGCACTGAAATCCTCTGCCTCTGAGGATTAATGGACAAGCACCTTTGTAATCCTCTTGTTTGTCTGTATTCCTTCACCCTAGAAGTGAAAAATCTTGGCCCCATGGGCACCCTGGGACTTGGCCCAGCACCTCTTGTGTTCTGAAATCAAAAAGCAGATTTCTCATCAAGCTATGGGCATTTGTCTGCCCACCCACATAATGAAGCCAAGGTGTAAAATAAGTAAATTGTCCTTTTGGTTGTGTGTTGGATATAATTCTGATCATGAGAACTATGATCCTAAGGTTTTTGAAAAAGATGTTACAAAGGGAATTTGGTGCAAGAATAATGCACATGGCATCCTGCCAGCTCTTTGCACATCTACGGAGCCTAATATGGAAACTGCAGGAGGCAAGCTGTACAAATTATTCTGTGAGGCAGGTTAGGCACTGATACTTATCTAGAGGAAGTTATTTTAAATGGCACTTGCTGCTTTAGTTTTCCTTCATAGGCAATTTGAGTCTCTGTTCAAATAAATAAAACAGCTGCCTTAGAACATGATACAAATTTGCACGATCTATTTCCAGTCTGCTGAAAGGTCCTGAAGAACAATGAAGGAGGTCAGAAATCCCACAGTCACTTCTGCACTGGGAAAAGTGCATTTAATCCTGACTAAGCATATACATATTTTAAGTCATAACATTTGTGAAAAATATTTTTTACGAGATGTTTGGAAATATTTTTATTTACCAGTTTTTAGTGTTTTAAAAGCAAGTAAGAGTTCTTTGTATGTTTTATTGTTGATATAGAGAGGCCAAGAATTACATCAGAGCCTCAGGATGTGGATGTTACCTCAGGGAATACCGTGTACTTCACTTGCAGGGCTGAAGGCAATCCTAAACCAGAAATTATCTGGCTTCGAAACAAGTAAGTTTAAAAGAGGGAGAGAGAAACTTGATGTAGTTTCTTGATGAAACTTGGTTTGCCTGTGTGCGTGTACATTTCTGGGTGCATGTCTATGTGCTGTAAATGGTAATATGTGAAATAGTTACAGCAAAAACATGCTATAATTAAAATAATCATGTGAAGTAACGATGGCCCATATCTTTTTTATTAGTAATTCTAAATATGTAAGAGCTAGTAGCTAGCTAGAAAGTATTATTACTCTAGTACTATTTGTAAGATGTTCAGCTGCAGTATACCTGCAAAGCTGCTCACACCTGTAAATACTAAATAATTTATATATAAGTACCAGGCAATCCACTGTGGACATGTTGCATGTACAGGCTGCGGATTACTTAGCATTTGTATATGTTTTGGGGCAGAGCAAAAGATACTTTTTTTAAGGACTGCAGCTGGATAAAATTAAAGTTTCAGACAACTCTTTCTGAAGTCCTAGCTCCTCAGAGGTAGTTTCCCTCCAAGCTGTAGCTCTGTCCCAGGAGAGGAGAGAGACGTCTGTTTCCAGCCTCCTCAAACTGGTACATGGAAGTGCAAGCAAGTCTTTTATTATAAGATTATAATGTAATTCAGGTTGTAGGAGGTCTCCATGGTTGGAGGAGGTCTCCAGTGCAGCCTTCTGTTCAAAGCAGGATTATACCAGGTTGCGTTATCCAGATGGGTCTCAAAAGGCTATCAGAGTGAGGATAGCACAAGTTGTCTGGGTAACCTTGTGCATCTCTTTGCCTTGCCACTTAGAAGATGAGGGAAGGTTCTATAAAAGATGACTATCTTTCAGCAGCCCAAGGGACAGCCTGTTGCAGAGTGGCTGCTCAGGCTGTGCCCATAGCCTGGCTCCCTCCAACTGCACTGGGCCCAGCACATCTGAACCAGCCTTGTGCCAGCACGTCACCCCCTTAAACTGGTGTGAACTTACAATGGGCACATGAACTGTGAATTTACCATCAGCAAATCAGACTTTGGCTTAACAATGCTCTTATACAAATGGAGAACCTGACCTGGAACATAAATTCCCTTACAGTTTATATAATTCATTTTAGTTGGTTAGTTGCTGATTAGATGGCATGGTTTAGAGTCTTGGTGCTAAACCTTTCTGCTGATGTCAGTGAGAACCCCTCGTGCAGCAAAGGTACAGCATTTATGGAGTATGTCAAGAACAGAGCCTTGAACTTGAATGGTATAATTATTTCTTTAAAATTTTCTCTGGCTCATATATTTGTAATATACAAAGAAAACATATTCAGAATACACATATGAATTTTAAGAAGAAACTTGAGCTTGGGGTGAGAGATTGTTGACTCTGGCTCATTTCCTGGCTGCATGAATGAGAGCAAAGCTCTTTGCAAGGTAGTTGAATATGGCAAGATTTCAGTCAAAAGCCATCAACCTGTTGAGCACTATGTTGAATAGATCACTAGGCTGGGTTTTGTACATAAGAGGTGTGATCTCATCCCTCCTCTGTGCTTTCTTCATCATATAGTGATGGGTGGACTGAGAAACAGTTCCTTTAACAAAACCCCTTAGGATTTCTTAGGTTACATCTCAGAAACTCATCCATGACCTAACCTGAAGACTTGACCTTAACTTATATTTTAAACCAAATTATAATCAGGTTCATTAGTGGTCCTTGAAAAATCCAGGCAGAAATTGGCACAAAGATGGTTTTATAGCAACTAACCTCTCTCCTAGTAGAAAGTATCTTGAGTATTGAACTTGCATGACATACTTCCAGTGGAAACAGTTTTAATTGTTTTGCCTACTAAAACAGCCTTTTAAAGACCAGTTATGTGTATTTGTTCACTGTTTCTTCCCTGTAAGCTTTTCCTCATAAAATTAATTTAACTTTTCATTTTGAAGATGCATTACTTGCATAAACGAAATAGTTTCATGATTTGTTTTTCCTCTTCTTCTCTTTAGGAGAAAATTTAAAGTTCCATTATTTTTAACAAAGTGAAACTTTTTTTCTCCCACAAGTTATTTTGGGTAATTTATCTCCTGGGTTCTATTATTTAGCAGTTTTCTGCACTTGTGATTTAAAGGTTTAACTCTAGCAGATCCTTTTCTTCTCAGTAATGAGCTCAGTATGAAAGAAGATTCCCGTCTAAACTTGCTAGATGATGGCACGTTGATGATTCAGAATACTCAAGAAACAGACCAAGGCATTTACCAATGCATGGCAAAAAATGTGGCTGGAGAAGTGAAAACTCAAGAAGTTACTCTTAGATACTTTGAGTCACCAGGTAAGGAACATTAAGTCTGAATTTTGCATTCAGACAGAGAGTTGTTTTGAGAATAAGATTACTAAGAAATAAAATGCTTTGGTGCTTGATGTGTAGATTTGTTGGGCTTGGGAATCTTTAAGAAATAGATCATGAAGCTATAGTATCCCTAGAACAAAAATGCAACTTAGCTGGCTAATTAATATGTTTATTGTAGTATACAGTTTGATAATAGTCTTGTAAGCTGTAGAAGGGTTAGGAAGAGAGAGTTTACATTCCAGCATTGCTCAATGCAGTAACGTTCTCTCTGGATACTGAAAACCAGAAGCTGCTGAACAGGCCTCTCATGGAAGCTTCGGCGCACCCTGTGCAGTCATCCTTGCTCAAGAACCTTTTAGCTCTGTCTAGCTAAGGCCTCATGTTTGCAAGGACTAAATTCCTGTCCAGGACTGTAATGTTTTTAGAACACAGACTTTGCTGTGAGAACATTTTGTTTTGACACACAGCATCAGGTAAACTTAAAATGTCACTGCAAATTACTCACGTACTTGAGAAAAGTTACTTAAAATGTAGCTTAATCAGTTTTGGCACTTACAGCAATTTTTAGCCTGTTTGTGTTTTGGGTTCCAATGTCCATGCCTCTGAAGAGACCTTTATAAATGTCAGCATAGAAGAGCCTAATGTTCAAAAATTGTTTTAATGGGAGATGAGAAAAAAGAGTCGGAGCAATTATGAGCTTTTGTTTTTATCTATTGATGTCTGCACTTAGATTAGACTTAAAGCAAGGCAGAGTTTGCTCCAAGATTAGAGGTGTGTTGGAACACAGCTATTAACCCCCTTCCCCCGCAGTGTCCCCAGTTATTGACTATATTTGTCTAAATTAAGAGTTGTGTGAGCTAAAAGCTGCGTTTTGGCATTGCTGTTTTCTCACAGCTCGGCCAAGTTTTGTGATTCATCCACAAAATACCGAAGTGCTGGTTGGAGAGAGTGTTACCTTGGAGTGCAGTGCAACTGGGCACCCTCAGCCGCGAATTACCTGGACCAAAGGCGACAGAACCCCTCTACCAAATGACCCTCGTGTCACAATAACTCCCTCAGGAGGACTTTATATACAAAACGTAAAGCAGGAGGACAGTGGCGAGTACACCTGTTTTGCAACCAACAGCATAGATAACATCCATGCAACTGCATACATCATAGTCCAAGGTACAGTGTTAAACTAGGAGAGACATATTACTTGAAATTGTGTGGAATTGTCTTTTCTTCTGAGTTGACAGAGCCAAACTATAAACATGAGTTTTTACTTCTAATTGCACTATTGTAATCCATAGGGAAGTTGCTATACACTTCACACAGAGTAAGATATCCTATACTATTTTCCTGAAAATTACATTTCATTGAGTATTATCAGAAGTTTAATGTTTTCAAATATTAACTTCTTACATTTTGTTTGCATGGAGGAACAAAAAAGCACTGTCAAATTTTTGAATGATTAAATATCTTCTGTAACAGGCAGCAATGCTAGAGATTAGAATTTGTGCCTGGAGAACTTGAAATGGAGTTTTTGAATACAGATCTGTGCCACTTACCTTTTGTAGATACTTCAGTGGATGTGGAAACGTTTTCTACTGGGTTTGATGGAAACTGTCATTCTGCCAACTGAGGCATTAGCACAGCTTTTCTGCAAAGCAAAAGTCAAAGTACTCTAGCTTGTGATTGGAATAATTTAGATATTGTATGTCAATAGTGTGATTATAAAATATTTGAGATCAGCTATCAAAAGTCTCCTGTATATATACATAATATTTTTTGCAAAGACTTTCATGCTGGAACTTTTATTTCCCAAATACTTTAAGTAATCTTTAAATTTGTTTGCTTCTGTTCTCACGATAAAATCTTTAGTTGGCAAGCAGTTAAGATTGCAAATGCCTTCTTAATGAGTTCTAAAGCTATACAAAACAACTTGTCCATGTGGTTTGTTCATTTATTATTTACCAGTGGATAATTGTGTTTTGAGAGCTGAACAAATACTTCTTACACTGGTAGTGCATGGTATTACTACAGAATCTGGCCCACATTCCGCTCATTGCTTTAATGGAAGAAAAAAAGCAGCTCAAGAAGGTTTTGATTACATTACATTTTCTTCAGAATTTAACTGGAAAGTATTGAGAGAAAGAGAAGAGAGTATTTTTAATCAAGAGAAGACTCTACATCAATCTGATTATACAAGTCTTGCTGTACCTCTTATTTTGGATCTGTGACATTAGGTCCCACGTGCCTTCACTGGCATTAGGGCCAGGTTTGGAGAGAGATGTTCCTTTTGCATGAGTGGCTGCCCTAACTCTCTTCTCTCTAGGGGTCACAATATAAAATAATTCCATTAGCATCTCTCTTCCCACCAATGCGAGCTATTTCAACTTACACAGGAAATAGTATGTAATTTAGTCAAGCATTTTTCTTTTTTTTTTTTTTTTAATGGCTTTATTTCCTCTTCTGTAGCTCTACCTCAGTTTACTGTCACTCCACAAGACAAAACAGTGATTGAGGGACAAACCGTTGACTTTCCTTGTGAAGCACAAGGTTATCCTCAGCCTGTTATTGCCTGGACTAAAGGAGGTAAGTATGTTCCATTCTTAGTTTTAAACTACTAGGATAGTTTAGCAGTCATATTGGAATCACTTCTTTATTGAAAGGAGCTGCATGTATTTGTTTAGATGCTTTAGTCTCTGAAGGAAACGGAGTTCATCTCTTTCTCTTTTATCTGGGAAAGGCAAGGTGTCCCACAGGAGGTAGCTGCCCAAGAATTTTTCATTATTAAGTAAAAAAGAGTCACTAAAATATCTGTGTCCATCATAGATTCCTAATAATAAATGTTTAACATGAAGCAAATTACATGTGTCAGTATGTATCACTGCTGCTGACTGCAGAAGAAATGGAGATGGCTGTCATTATCTGGAGGTCTGAAATTAGGTGGGATGTGCTCTCTTCAGAAGCCAGAACAGTCCAGCCTGTAACTGGCATCAGTGTACCGGCGTCTGTGTCACTTAATGCACATTGACAGAAACAATGGGGTGCACTCTGCTGACTGTTTTATCAAGTTATGGCTCTAAAGGCGTTAAACCAAATCCAGCAGGAGGAAATACTGTAGTGGATGTTTTATCAGTAGGCACATTTCCAGTTGATTCAAGTGAAAAAACTCTTAGCAGGCTAATAACTCTTAGGAAATTCTAAATTATGGTACATAAAGCAGAATCTTAACAAACTGTTCATCATTTGGATGCTGATAATGTCCCTATTTCTCCCTCTACTTAGACTGTTCCAATCAAATGAAATGTCCAGAAAATGAGGATAGGGTACAGACACTGATGTGCATTCATTTTTCTTATATTCCATTTTTTTCAGGGCCATGTGTATTTTTCTGTGGATTATCTAGGCCTAGGCAAATAAGATAAATTGTGTCTTACACACATGGCAATAATATGACATGAACAGTAACACATGTTGGTGTTTTTATGCCTTCTCATTTGGATGCTTCAGCATGCTCCTTAAATGAAAATACTTATTTCTACCACAAACAGAGAAGAGATCAGAATTATGATTCTGTGCATATGTCACAGTTTTGGACACACAAAGAATGAGGCAGGCAGCAGCAGGTGAAGGGAAAGCTTCTCTCTCTATATTTATTATCTGACTCCATTCTCTTATGTACAGTTTGTACAGAAGGCAAGAGATTGGCTACACAGGTCGCCACCTCTTTAACCTGGATGGTGAACATCACCATCAATCGTATTTCTTCTCCCAGAGCAGAAATATGTAAACAATAGGTAATTTCTAAAAATATACATTGTTTTCTTGAAGCTGTGTGAGAAAACTGCACTGCAACATTTCAAGCACTTACAAGTAAGGAAACTGAGAGCAACATGCATACATAAAATTTGTTTGCTTTTCATGTTTATCTTCTTAGAAGTAAAGGTTTCAAACTTTTTTTCTTGTTTGTTTTGGGTTTTCTTTTAAGAAACTTTAATATTTTCCAGTGTTTAATCAAATTTAAAACCTTCTGGGTTTTGCTTTTTCTGACACAAAGGGACTTCGTTGCTATAAGGAGCAAGTGATGTTGTTGTGTGTTTCAGGAGGCCAGTTGTCTGTTGACAGAAGACACTTGGTTCTATCCTCTGGAACGCTGAGGATTTCCAGGGTTGCTCTGCATGACCAGGGACAGTATGAATGCCAAGCTGTCAACATTATTGGATCTCAGCGAGTCGTTGTGTACCTGACTGTTCAGCCTAGAGGTACAGCCCATATACAGCTGCTGGGAAGAAAAAAAAGAGAAAAATTTAATCTTACACTAAAATACACAGTACCATGTGTGATTGTTTCTGAGTATATCTCCTTTTAGATCCTAGGTGGTCTCCAATAAGTAACATGTCTGGATATTTTCCAGTATTTGTGCAGGGTATCATTTCTTTAGAACAGTCTGTCTTCTGGGAAAGAGGTTTATCTGATTTACTTTTATTTTTTGGCCAGAAGTGGAGGTTTGCTTTGAGGATGACAGTATTCCTATGCTTTGGAAAATATTTTATTTTGTGAAAAAGTCTAGTTTCCAATAAGGCTCTATGATGTTCGTTAAATGGTGTTATTAACATAATATTTCATGTCCAGAAACAGAGCACTTTATTTTACAGAAGCAACTTCACAAAAAAAAGTCATTCCTTATACTGAAAACAAACTGACACTAAAGAAAGTCCTAAAACACAAACAACCCCAAACTCTATTTTTATGCTTTTTTTTCAATTAAATTCTAAGCAAGTTACTTCTAGGATAAATTATAATCATATTACCATTCATAATTTATTTATGTACTTTGATGTTTAACTGAATTCAAGGAGATAAAACATGTAATTCAAAGCATTTCTTTTTACAGACCTAATTTAAAACTGTATATTAGTAAAAGAGGCTCAAATGAGCTTAGAAGTTTGTCAGAAAAAATTCTATTGGTTTTTCTTAGTTAAAAGTAGTATTAGGAGATGGATTTGTCAAAATTAGGATGATTTTTTAACCTATATAAAATGTTGATTAAAATTATCTAAAACAATTATCAGTTTAAAAAAGCTTTATAGCTTTCCATTGGACTTGAATAAAGTTTAATAAGACAATTTTTGTGCAACTCAGGTTGCAAAATTCAGTCACCGAAAGATAGTAAATACAAGATTGAAGGCTGAATATGTAGCCTGAAATTGGAGCTCTCCACAGATTATTTGCCATGCTGTTTTCAATTGTGCAAGAGAATTTTTTTTCTTCTGGGCTTTTAACAAAAGGACCGTTCATCTGAGGAATGTCTAGTCATTGGTCACTGTGGTTAAATCAGTGTTAATGAATACAGATTAATGGCCCAGGTCTGTTCGCTGGCATGACTCAGCTCACATCCACAGAGCCAGACTCTCTTACCTCCCAGTGCTGGACACGTGCCTCTGGATGCCTTATTTGAACTGTTTTCTGGTCCTTTACAGCTCTTTATGTACAGTTTAACAGTAGGGCCAGATTTGGTTGGTAGGATAAATGACTGCAGTGGAGCCAAATACTCCTCTGTAAAAGCACAGCCCTCCACTCTCTCCCACTCCCCCCTAAATATCAGTATCATGACATCAGTAACATAGCAGTATGTGTTACAGCGGAAATAGAATTCTTAATGTCTTCATAATCTTGTACGTGCTTCTCATGATTGATATCTGAGTGCCAGGCATCAATTTGGATTTGAAGAAAATTAGAATTTAAAAACACATTAATTTTATTCACAGTGGATTTAGGTAACAGTGTGCTCTGTCCTTAGAATTGAAGGTGATTTTTTGATGCTTTAAGGGCTGAGGTTTATAGGTGTCATGAAGGTAGGTGCTCTGTCAAGACTCAGCCCCTCAACCACTCAGGCTGAGAGACTCAGTTGAATGAGTTGTGGAAGGTTTTGCTTTTGTCATCTAAGAAATTGCAGTTGTTGCTACTTGAAAAAGTTAAAACAAAACAAAAAAAAGATGACAGAAGTTAATGCAATATTCATTCCATTGACTTTGTACAGATTTAGCTATAAACAAAAATATATTTCAGAGCTCTAAATTCATGGAACTTAAGTGGTCTTGATGACTACTAGCCTATTTTGCTAGAAGTTAAGAGTACTTTAAAATCATCCTGAAGCAGATATCATGAATAAGGTCATAGAATCGTTAAGGCTGGAAAAGACCTTTTATCACGTCCAACTGTCAATGTAGCACTACCACCATGATCACCATTAAACCGTGTCCTTAAGTGCCATATCCACACATTTTTTGAACACTTCCAGGGATGTGTTCAAAAAATGTGTCACAAATGTGTGTGACTCTACAACTCCCCTGGACAGTCTGTTCCAATGTTTGACAACCCTTTCTATGCAAAAACCTTTCCCTATATCTAATCTAAACCTCCTCTGGCACAACTTCAGGGCATTTCATCTTGTCTTGTCACTTCTTACCAGCCCTTCTCTGGAAATGCTCCAGCACCACAGTGGATTTTATGTAGTAATGAGTCCAGAACTGGACACAGGACTTGAGGTGTGGCCTCACCAGTGCTGAGTACAGGGGGGCAATCACTGCCCTGGCCCTGCTGGCCACGCTATTGCTGATTCAGGCCAGGATGCCATTGGCCTTCTTGGGCACCTGGGCACACGCTGGCTCATGTTCAGACAGCTGTTGACCAGCATCCCCAGGTCCTTTTCCACAGGGCAACTTTCCAGCCACTCTGCCCCCCAGCCTGCAGCACTGCAGGGGTTCACTGTGATCCAAGGGCAGGACATGGCACTTGGCCTTGTTGTACCTCACACAATTGGCCTCAGCCCATCTATTCAGCCTGTCCAGATCCCTCTGTAGAGTCTTTTTACTCTCCAGCAGATCAACACTCCCACCCAACTTGGTGTTGTCTGTGACCTTGCTTAGGGTGCACTTGTTCCTCTCATCCTGGTTGTTGATGAAAGTATTAAACAGGGCTGTCCCCAATACTGAGCCCTGAGGAGCATCACTTGTGGCTGGCCACCAACTGGATGTAATCCATTCACTACTANAATCGTTAAGGCTGGAAAAGACCTTTTATCACGTCCAACTGTCAATGTAGCACTACCACCATGATCACCATTAAACCGTGTCCTTAAGTGCCATATCCACACATTTTTTGAACACTTCCAGGGATGTGTTCAAAAAATGTGTCACAAATGTGTGTGACTCTAAAACTCCCCTGGACAGTCTGTTCCAATGTTTGACAACCCTTTCTATGCAAAAACCTTTCCCTATATCTAATCTAAACCTCCTCTGGCACAACTTCAGGGCATTTCATCTTGTCTTGTCACTTCTTACCAGCCCTTCTCTGGAAATGCTCCAGCACCACAGTGGATTTTATGTAGTAATGAGTCCAGAACTGGACACAGGACTTGAGGTGTGGCCTCACCAGTGCTGAGTACAGGGGGGCAATCACTGCCCTGGCCCTGCTGGCCACGCTATTGCTGATTCAGGCCAGGATGCCATTGGCCTTCTTGGGCACCTGGGCACACGCTGGCTCATGTTCAGACAGCTGTTGACCAGCATCCCCAGGTCCTTTTCCACAGGGCAACTTTCCAGCCACTCTGCCCCCCAGCCTGCAGCACTGCAGGGGTTCACTGTGATCCAAGGGCAGGACATGGCACTTGGCCTTGTTGTACCTCACACAATTGGCCTCAGCCCATCTATTCAGCCTGTCCAGATCCCTCTGTAGAGTCTTTTTACTCTCCAGCAGATCAACACTCCCACCCAACTTGGTGTTGTCTGTGACCTTGCTTAGGGTGCACTTGTTCCTCTCATCCTGGTTGTTGATGAAAGTATTAAACAGGGCTGTCCCCAATACTGAGCCCTGAGGAGCATCACTTGTGGCTGGCCACCAACTGGATGTAATCCATTCACTACTATCTCTGGGCCTGACCATCCAGCCAGCCAATTTTTATCCAGCAAAGAATATACATGCACACCATGGGTTTCTTCAAAGAGAAAGAAATTTAATCCCTAAAACAAAGTTATAAGCAACTAAAAGCATGCAGATAGAATTGTGTAATAGATTAAGAAATGTTCAGTAACTGATGAAAACAGAGTGCTGACCTATTTTTTGATCGTCTTTTGCACAAGTTGTATTTCATACTTTATCAGTGTATCATTTGGCTTTTTTAGTGACTCCTGTATTTGCCAGTGTTCCCAGTGACATGACAGTGGAGGTTGGCACAAATGTGCAGATCCCATGCAGTGCTCAAGGAGAGCCAGAGCCAGTCATTACATGGAATAAGGTACTACATATTTAGTTATTACCGAAAGGCAGTGGCCTTTTCATCTGTTCACAATTAATTATTGAAAGTGCACATTGTCAAATTATTGCTTCCTATGGTGTCTGAAAACAGTACCCAAAGTCCAATCAGTAAGTATTTAATAGAAAGCATGTATATAGGTACTAAACCTGAATTTTATGTAGATAAAAATACGTATGTACTTTTGCAAATTATTATGCTGACCAGCTAAAATTCATAATGTAGGCCTTAAAAGGTCTGTATTTAGTGACAGTTCTGTGTGAATATCCTACTAGTATTCACACTTTCAATGATATTATAGATAAAAACCAGTAAGAAATGCTGTATTGGAGTAATCTGCTACAGCAAATGTCCAATGGACATTTGAGACCAACCAGGAAAGGCTTTGGTAACTTTCTGGTAACTTCTGTTTCTGGCTTTGATTTCCATTGATGTAATAATTGCTATGTCAAACTATAAAGTATTAGCAGAGTTACCAGTGAATTAATGAGTTGCTAATATTGATATTCAATTTTTCTGATTATATTCTTCTCTTCAATTAGTGAATATTTGAAATTCACTTTAATGAACCTTAAATAGTTTCTAAATGTATAGCACATGAAGAACTAATATACGTAATGCTCTTGAGATCTATTTCAGTTGATAAATTTTGAGAAAAATAAAATATGTATGTTCTCAAGTGGTGCTATCTTATTTTTAGATCATAGCTTTTATGTGGTGAAACCCTATTAAAATACTTTGATTTGTAATAATGAGTAATTTTAGAAGTAAAGAAATACACTGTATAATTTAGAAGTACATTTGAGTTTTCTATATAAACTTATCTAAATCTGTCTGTGAACTTGGCACACAAAATAGAAATACAAAAAAAAAAAAAAAAAAGAAGAAGAA